>CAUYPK010161732.1:0-12327 GCA_963574355.1 Loris lydekkerianus
TGGGGCTTTGGTGTGTGCCACACCTTTTGGGCACAAGACACGATTGTAAGAGGGACTTTACCTAAAAAATGCAATCAGTGTAACCTGGTTTATTGTACCCCCAATGAATCCCCAACAATAAACAATAAAGAAATGAAAAAAAAAATTCTGGGCTGGAAGTTGTTCTGTTTAAGTACATTAAAGACAGGTGACCATTGTCTTCTGGTCTGAAAAGTTTCATTAGAGAAGTCTGCAGTGACCCTGATGGGTTTGCCCCTGTAGGTCACTTGGCGCTTATTCCTGGCAGCTTGCAAAATGTTTACTTTTGTCTTGACTTTAGATAGATTCATCACAATGTGCCTTGAAGAAGCTCTATTGGAATTTAGGCGACCAGAGGACTGATATCCCTCTGAAAGGAGTATGTCAGTATGAGGGAAATGCTCATTTATAATATTATCTAGAATGGCTTCCATTCCTCCGGGGCATTCTTCTTCCTCTTCTGGGATACTTATAACTCGTATGTTTGAATGCTTCATAGAGTCTCATAATTCTGTCAGTGAATGTTCTGCTTTCTGTCTCTTCTTTTCTGCCTCTTTAACTATCTGTGTTATCTCAAGAGCTTTATCCTCTACCTCTGAGATTCTTTCTTCTGCATGATCAAATCTGTTGTTGATACTTTCTATTGCATCCTTAAGTTCCCTAATTGACTGCTTCAATTCCTTCAGCTCTGCTGTATCCTTTTTATATTCTTCATATCTTTCATCTCTTATTTGATTCTGTTTTTGGATTTCCTTTTGGTAATTTTCCACTTTCTCCACAATTTCATTCATTTTTTTTTTTTTATTGTTTTCCACTTTCTCATCAATTTCCTTCATTGTTTTCATCATCTGTATTTTAAATTCCCCTTCTGTCATTTCTAACATTTCTTTATAGAAGGAAGCCTCTGTTGTAGCTACCTCGCTATCCCTAGAAGGGGTTACTCTGAACTGGTATTTTGTGTTACCAGGATTTTCCTGCTGATTCTATGCTGATTTTATGAGTGCTTTTTTGTTTCCTTACCCTAATTATTCTTCCACTTCTTCTTGCTCTTTAAAGTTTTAATGAGTTCTTTTGGTAGGGGACCAGAAGAATGAGAAAATTGAACAGCAAGAAGGGAAAAAAGATTTTAAAAAGAAAAAGAAGAGGGGGTGAGTAAAGGGAAATATTGACAAAAAAAAAAAAAAAAAGGAAAGGCACTGAAAGAAAGAAACAGAAGTAAGATATGTGTATAGTAGGGTACTATGACCCAACCTTGAAGACCCCCAACCTCTGGGGGTGCTGTGTTGTATGATTCCCTTGAGGTCAACAGCTCTTTGCCAGCCAGATCAAACACAGTACTACTCCACCTGCACCAGATAGACAGGAAAGACAAAAAATGCTATACATCAATCCAAAACAAGCAAGAACCCTTATGGGGTGACAGTGGAGAAAAAAAATAATAATAGGGGCAGAAACACTGGCAAAATAAGAGATTGTATTTAAGCTAGGATAGTGAAAAAAAGAAAAATACCGGGAAAATGTTGAAATTAAGAAGAAAAAAAAAAAAAGGAAAAAACCCCTCAAAAACAAAAAACAAAAAACCCAAAACCCCAAAACCGAAGAACCATGACCTAAATTTTACCTTACCCATCTTAATTATGTCTAAACTGTCTCAAATTCATGTTTCTATGTCATCTACAGAAGCCAGGTTTCTGGCAGTAAAATGATTAGACATTTTCTGTAGAGGGTAGAAGTGTGTTGTTATTTGGGAACAAGGCAACAGTAAAAGAAACAAAGATGAGACTGGGACTAGGTAAGTGCCCCTACTCAACCACTCATACATCTCTTAACTTCAATCTCATTAAGGAAAAGCCATATTTCCTCATACACCTATATATGTCTTCTTTAAAGACATGGGCCAGAGCACCATTGACTGACTTCATTACACTTTAAGCAGAAGGGACTACCTGTAGGTAATTAATGGTCTCAATTGAACCCAAGTTTCACTGGGAACATGGCATCTTCCACTTCCTCCTCTTGCCCCTTACCTCCTCCTTGTCCTCCTCATCCTTGTACTCCTCCTGATCCTATAGACCTTCCTCTCCTCTTTCTCTGGTGCCACCTTCTTGTTACCCACCTCCACATCAGCCACCACCTCCTCCTCTTCCTCCTTCTGCACCTCTTCCTCCTCCCCACCTGCCTTTCCCAGGATCTTACTGTTGGGGGATCTTGAACACCATTCTTGCCTTCTCAGTTTCCCACCAACCCATTAGCATTGGTGTTACCACTGGACAGGCCACCTTCTTCATTAATACCACCAATGTTTCTGCAGGTCTCACCTCTCTTGTGATTGAAAGTTTGTTTAGGACCTGAGTGGAGGTGCCAAGCATGGGATCTCTGACATCAGCTGCCATGTACACAAGCCACCTAAATCAGGTTGCTCTGGGAACAAGGCCACGCACACAGAACTGGAATTTTCCCCTTATCTCTCAGAGGGGAACTTTCCTGGGTTGAGGGAGCAGTCATGGTAGCCAGACAGGAGAATATGCTCCAAGGCAATTCAGAGAGACCACAAGCCCCTGAAAGGGCCAAAGAGTCAGGGAGGTTAGCACGATTGTGCTTGGTAGGTGAAGAGAGATGGGTCAACAACTAACTGCATCCCAGCCTGAATCCAGGAGACATGGGGTGAGCAGGGAACTGGAGTGTGGCAGCTTTGGTGGCCCACTTAGGACTCTATAGCCAGGTGGTGGTTAATAATCTCCCAGACAGGAGTTAGGGAGCATTCCCTTCTCACCTGAAAGTAACTGTCACTGGAGGCTACAGCTTCTCCCCTCCCAATTTAAGCCCCCTCAGCTCAGGAGCCCATAAGAGACACCACCACTTTCGTGTCCACAATGGAGTGAGTCGCTCACAGTTGGGATGGAAGGTAATGTTAGAGCATCGACCAACCAGGGCTGTCAGAAGGGCATTACCAGGGAGACCAGTCACACCCTTTTTGTGACCCACAACCACCAAAAAAACAATGGATTTGAAGCACATTTATCAACTGTCATTAATTTGTCCTTAGGTCATAAAAAGAGAGAGAACCATACTAGAGAAGGTCCTTATATTCACACTGAAAATGGAACCTGGGTTTATTTTGTATCCCAATTAAGTGACCCTGCAAGAGACCAGTGAGATTACATGGGAGCTAAACAATCATTCAGGCTACCTATTCACACGTATAAACAAGAAGATTCAATTAACAAAGAATGTGGATTGCTGGGACTAGGGCAGTGCCTCTACTCAAAACTCACACATCACTTCCTCATACACGTATAAATGTCTTCTTCAAAGACATGGACCAGAGCTACATTGACTAAATTCATTACACTTTTGCTTTATGAGAGCAGAAGGGACTGTCTGTAGGTAATTAATGGTCCTTCTTGAAGTCAAGTTTCACTGTGAATATGACCTCCTCCTTTCCCACCTCTTATCCACCTTCTCTTCCCATAACTTTCCTTCTCCTCCTCTGGTTCCACCCCCTTCTCACCTACCTCCACCTCAGCCACCTCCTCCTCCTCCTTTAGCTGCAACTCTTCCTTCTCCCCACCTGCCCTTCCCAGGATCTCACTCTTGGGGATCTCGACCACCATCCTTCCAGTCTCAACTTTCTGTCAATCATAAACATTGGTGGGAACACTGGACAGGCCTCCTTTTACATTAATACCGCCAATGTTTCTGTGAGTTCTGTCCTCAAGAAATGTAATTCATTTGGGTCTCTCCTCTCTCTTGGGATGGAAAGTTTGTAGGATCAGAGTGGATATGCCCAGCAAGGGGACTCTGACAATATCTGCCATATACAGAAGCCACCTAAAGCAGACTTCTCTGGGAACAAGGCCACTCGGACACAGAACTGAGCTGGGCTTTTCCCCCTATCTCTCAGAGGGGAACTGTCCTGCGGGATGAGTGTCTGGCATGGCAGCCAGACAGGAAAATGTGCTCCAAGGTAGTGCAGGGAGACCGCAAGCCCCTGAAAGAACCAAAGAGTCATGGTGGTTAGCACGAATATGCCTGTTAGCTAACTGAATTCTAGCCTGAACCCAGGAAACATGGGGTGGGCAGTGAACTGGAGTGTGGATGCTTAGGACCCTGCGGCCAGGTTGTGGTTACTGAACTCCCAGGGAGGAGATGGGCAGCATCCCCCTCTCATCTGAAGGTAGCAGTCACTGCAGATGACAGCTTCCCCCCTCCCAATTTAAGCCACCTCAGCTCCGTTGTCTTTAAGAGACACCCACCACTGCCACGTCTGCCATGGAGTGAGCTGCTCACAGTTGGCATGGAAGGTAACATCAAAGCTTCGGCTGTTGGAAGGGCGTTACCAGGGAGACCAGGTACACCCTCTTTTTGACTGACAACCATCAAAAAACGATGGATATGAGTCAAATTTATCAACTGTCATTAATTTGTCCTTATGTCAGAAAAATAGAGGGAACCATATTAGAAAGGAGCCTAATATTCACACAGAAAATAGAACCAGATTTTGTTTGGGATACCAATTAAGTGACCCTGCAAGAGCCAAGTGAGATTACATGAGAGCTACACATCCAATCAGGCTTCCTATTCCCACATGTGATCAAGAAGATTCAGACAACAGAACTGCCTGAAAACCCTTCACTTGGAAAAATAATTCATTGCATACCACCATGCCCCCAATTTTACCTTACCCTTATGAATAATATCTAAGCTGTCTCAATTCAAGTTTTTATGCCACCGGCAGAAGCCAGGTCTCTGGCAGAAAAATGATTAAACTTTTTCTGTAAAGAGTAGAAATGTGTTTTCATTGGGCTACAAGGCAACAGTAAAACAAACAGATGAGACAACTTTGGATCACCTAGACTAGGACAGTGACCCCTTCTCAATCCCTCACACATCTCTTAACATCTATCTCATTAAGGAAAAAGCTGTATTTCCTCATACACATATAGATGTGTCCTTCAAAGACATGGGCCAGAGTTCCATTGAATGAGTTTCTTACCACCTCGTCCTCCAGTTTGCCCTCCTACAGCAAAAGTCCTTACTGCACTAACATGATGTGGGTTTATCACCTGAACAAAATCAATTCAATATTTAAAAATAATAATAACAAAGAGATCTCTTTTCTAGAAACACAAGAGAATTTGATTCATACAATACCTTCATGATTAAGCTCCTTGACCACTAGTAATAGAACGAAATCCCTACACCTACTAAAAGCTTTTGGTGAAAAACCCTCACCCTAATTCCCATAAGATAAAAATATCTTGACATCTGAGGAAAACATTATCATTCTGTTTTCATGAAACTGGGTGTATTATTCAGAGAAGCTACAATACAAAAGGAGAGACAAAATGCTCCCTGATAGAAACACAGAAGTAAGAATTGTCTTTTCATGTTGATAACACACACTTGATAGTAAACATTTGTAAGAAATTCACAAAAACCTATGTGAACTGATAAATGAGTTCAGCGAGTTCTCAAAATGCAAGATGAATGTCCAAAATTCACTTTTAGTTTTATACTAGCAATGAGCAGTACCAAAATGAAAATTATGAAAACAATTTCACTGAGAATACTATTTTTGATAGTATTCTCAATGAAATTGAGAATGATACATTTACAAGGAAACTTCACAAATCTAATGCAAGCCTACCACACAGAAAATAAACTTCTTCAAAGAAATTTAAAAACAAAAATTTCAAAGAAATTTAAAAAGAAAACAGAACAGACCTCTTTATTCTGATTTATACATATACTTTTTTAGCAAGTATGCCAGTTTAAACTTGACAGAATATAACAAACCATGAATATAATGCAAAAACTCATAAAATCAAAATAATTAAGTCTACATTCTTTAGAATAGCTCACCCTAATTTTTCTATTTCACATCTAATGTAATTCGCATAGGCTTTCTCCCATAACTTTATACTGGAGATCTTAATTCATATTTGGTAAATATTTCAGATTGCTAGTAAGCTTACTGGAGATTTCTACCCAATGCAGGAACTACTCAATGCAGAAAGCCCACAGCAGCTGGGAACCAGCAAATATTTTCCTACAGATGTTGGGTTACAGCAGTCACAGGAATGCTGCCCATTTACATGGACTGACACATATATTCTTACTGTAGGAGAAATTGCATCTAATTTTTAGCCACGTTTTCTAGCTGCTATATGAACTGCTAACCCCATAGCCTGGATAACTGCTCAACACACAGGATTTTGTCTTCTGGTTGGTGCCATAATTTTGTCCTTCACAGGCTACAGCAATAACTCTGCTATGTTAGTTGATTCAGTGAAAAAGAGCCCAAGCCATCTATCCACTGCACCTAGCTGGCAGCACCACATACCTTTAGCATGGAGAGGCAGGGCAAGCATCTGTCAAGGCCTATCCTGTTGCCCTTTACCTTCACATGCTAAGTTACTGTGCACTTGGCAGTGGACTCTGCCTCACAGCCTGGCCAGAAGGGGCTGGTGAGGAGAGCTCTGTGTGTGGGCTGCCCAGAGCCCTTCCTCAGCATATCCAACATTGTGCAAGTGGCCAAATGCTTCCACATTTGTTCTCCACCACAGAGGTGCAGTGATGGCAGTTCTAGGGAACAATGCTCTCGGGACCAGAAGCCACAGTGCTCAGGGAGAAACAGGAGTGAGCCATGACAGGCCCCACTCTCCTGCCAGGCCCACCTTGGTGCCCTTGCATGATGCCCTCCAAGGAATCCTTCACAGTTCTTCAGCCAAGAGATACAAGCAGGGCTTCCTAGAAGCCAGACCATAAGTAAGAGTGTGGGAGGTTGGCAGGGCCAGCAGCATTTTCTCCATCCAGTGGGGCTGATTCCCATGAAAGACCTCGGCTGGTACAAGTGCACAGGAGGGTCATCGCCACGGTCGGACCCCAGCCCTGTTTCACTTGAACCTGCCTGATATAGTGGCCCCTGTGTGCCCCCAGCACGAGATGCTCATACTGTATAGGAAAATGGTTGACTTTTTAGGGACCCTGCCTGGATGGGACAAGGTTCTCAGAGCCTGGACACCATGTCCCCCCACATCTGGACATGCTCACTGCTGGGCCTTGTGACCCTTTTCCTCCTTGACTCCTTTACCAAGCAGTTGCTCCTGCTCCTGCTGAGAGATCCACAGTGCTCCACCTATTCAGGGGTCGTTCAGTGAATGAGGGCACATCCTAAGGGAACCCCCATGCACCCAGGGAGGCATATTGAGGTGAGTCCTATCATGAGGGAAGCCCAGAACCCAGCAGGCAGCCCAGATGGGTAACAAGCCAGGTCAGGCCTTGGGAGCAGTTTACTAGAAAGGGGAAAGCAGCCACATGCTGAGCCAAGGACCTCTCAGACAGCCCAGGGGTGTGGGCACCCAGAATCCGAGACCCTTTCCCACCCTACAGAGCTCCAGGGCTTGACAAGGAATGGTAAGCATGGCAAACGGGGGAACCCTCCTTCACCTACTGGTGGGCAGGGCTGCTGTCACACCAACAGCTCAACTTATTTTTCTCCTTCCTAAAGGGTATGATGGGGACCTCCTCCTTGCTGGGGCTCTTGGGCAGGCTGGACAGGAAGGAAGCAGCAGGTGGCCAAGGCCCAAGGAAGGAGGCCTCCCTGTCACCCACCCAAGGCACATGCTCATTTCTTGGAGAAAGATGCTGAGGCACAGGGTGGAAGCAATGAGGACAGAAATTGTAGAGTGACACCTCCCAAGAGCTCTTGGCTGCCCTCCCAGGTCTCCCAGGGTGGCAGGTGAAGACCCCCAGGATGACAGTGATGGAGAGAGCTCAGCAGACCGTGACACAGGCTTTGTCCCAGGACTAGGAGACCACAAGGACCATAATGCAAATCAAAACCACTATAAAATATCACTGTATTTCAAGTAGAATAATTTTTTTCTTTTCTTTTTTTCTTTTTTTTTTGAGACAGAGTCACAGCTCACAGCAACCTCCAATTCCTGGGCTCAAGTGATTCTCTTGCCTCTGCCTCCCAAGTAGCTGGGACTACAGGAGCCCACCACAACACCCAGCTATTTTTTGGTTGAAGCCGTCATTGTTGTTTGGCAGGCCTGGGCGGATTCAAACCTGCCAACTCAGATGTATGTGGCTGGCACCTTAGCCGCTTGAACCATAGGTGCCAAGCCAGAATAATTTTTTTTTTAAGAGAAAAAAAATCACAAATGCTGGGGTAGATGTGGAGATAGGCATTCTTTTACATTGTGGATGTCAGTGCAAAGTACTAAAGCCATCATAAAAAATGATATGCAGGTTCCTGAAAAAAATTATAGAACTACCACATGATCCAACAATCCCAATATGGCAAATATATCCAATGGAAATGAAATTGGGGTGTTGAGGAGATATCTGCATTCACATGTTTCTTGCAGAATTATTCATAATATCAAAGACACAGAATAAACCTGAATGGACATTAATAGGTGAAGAAATAATGTATCTGCTACTATTTGGCCTTATGAATGAATGGAATCCTGTCATTTGTGACAATGTGGATGTCACATTGTGGAGATGACAATGTGGAGGACATCTTGTTAAGTGAAATAAGCCAGTTACATAAGGACAAATACTGCATGATCTGATGATGTAGGGAAGATATAAATGATATAAAAGTTTATATAAAAGACACAAACTTTCTTAGTAGTAGGTAGTAAAATAATGACTACCAGAGGCTGGGTAGTGTTTGGTTGTGGAGAAGGCTCAGGAGAGACTGGTCAATGTGCAGAAATTGACAATGAGATAGGAGAAATAAGTCCTGGTGTTATATTGCACAATAGGGCAATGACAGTTAACAATATTGTATTGGATTATATAAAATAGCTACAATGAAGGATTTTGGTTTTGTGTTTTGTTTTGTTTTATGGGTGCTAGAGTGTCCTTCTGTTGCCCCAGGCTAGACTGCTATGGTGTCAGCCTAGCTCACAGCAACCTCAAATGCCTGGGAATCAAGTGATCCTCCTGACTCAGCCTCCCAAGAATCTGGGACTACAGGCACATGTCTGTGGTCATTGTGTCAAAATTATGTCTGCATAATTTTTTCTAAGAAAATGGGAGATTTGGAATGCTCTTCCATGAATAATGTCTCAAACCATTACCAGGTACCCAGTAAATATACATACGTATCCATATATACACATATACATACATATATATTTAGGTATATATATATATATATATATATTTCTTATGTGACAATTAACAATTTATAATGAAACAGAAAACAACGCTAAAACTCATACAGGGCTACAAAAGCTCATGAATGAACAAATGAAACCTCAGAAGTAAAAACAATGTTGGAGGCTTCACAGTCCATGATTTCAAATTATATTATAAATTAGTCTAATACAAATTATAATATACCTGCATAAAAACAGAAGTGGTCAAAATAAAAAAAAAAAAAAATTAGGGAGCTCAGAAATAAACCTAACCGTACATGGTCAACTTTGTTTTGAGAAGAGCATCACAAGACAATATGAAGAATAAGTTAAGTGTCCTAGGGAAACTGGATATGTTTGTGCAAAAGAATGAAATTGAACCCTTATGCAACACCATAGAGAGAAATCATCTCAAAATAGACTGAAGACCTAAACATAAGACCTGAAACAATAATACTTTCATAAGCTAGGAAAATATTTGAGGATAGTTTGGCAATATCATTTTTTGGATCAGATATAGGATACTCAGGCAACAAAAGCAAAAATAAACTAAGGCAAAAACAACACAGAACTCACCCTACTCAGTAGCAAAGCTCAAATAACCCAACTAACAAGTAGGAAAATCCTCAGGTTTCAAAACGGTCAACAGGAAAGGTGTTCAACATCACTAACCATCAGAAAATTTCAAATCCAAACCTCAATGGGAAGTTAACATTTTTCACCTACTAAGATGGCTATTCTCAAAAAACCTAGGAATAACAAATGTTGCTAGTTTGGGAGAATTGAATTCTTGTGTATTGATGATGGGAATACACATTGGTGCAAACATTATGAAAAATAATATGCAGTTTCCATAAGCAATTAACAATAGAATTCCCTAGTGACCCAGCAATCTTTCTCCTTGGTATATACTCAAAAGAAGAACAAAGATCACCTTGTAAAAAAATCTATAATCCAGGTTCACTGAAGCATTATTTAGTATAGCCAAATTATGATAATAGCCTAAATGTCTTTGAAAGATGACTGAATAAAGAATTTGTGAAATATATTTGTATATGTACATATGGATTTTAGCTGGAAATAAAAATAATCTATCTTTTTTGACAACATGGAAGAAATTGCAGGACATGATATCAAGTGAAAAAAGCTAGGCACAGAAAATATGTATATCTATATTCCATAGTATCTTTTACATGTGGAATCTAAGGAGGGAAAATCAAATATATAGAAATTGAGAATTGAACAGTGTCTACTAACTGCAGGTTTAGGGGCAACAAGGAGCTATAGGTTGCTGAGTATGAATTTGCAGTTATGTGCAACAGACAATAGACATCTATGGTACAGCATAATGACTATATGTACTAATACTGTATTACTATCTGAATTTTTTCAGAGTAAGTTTTAAGATTCACAGAAGATCTTGAGAAAGGAAAGTATGTGAGATGATGGTTGTTCAGTTACTTTCTTTCATGTATATATTGATATCAAAATATCATGTGTATACCTTAAACTCACTAAATAGAAAATTCTAAAACATATGTGGATGGTTACTTATTTTCCATGTCTCAAAACAAGCTGTGTTCACCAATCATGTAATTAAAATGTCTCATGAAGTACACAACTTTATCCTCTGAGTCTGAATAAAAATGTATCTGCAGAAAAATCCTGAATTTGAAAAAAAGGAAAACTTTGCTATGCAGTAATTATCTATAAGAGCAATCAACTGTTGGATATTTTTGTGAAATAAGTTTTTTTTTTTTCCTTTTTATTGTCTAAGTTTCTACACGCACATAAAAAAAATTGTTAATTTTAAAGTTCGAAATTCAATGACTTTCCTAAAAACACATTTGCATTTAACTTTTTTTAAGCAAAAGTGAAATAAGTCTTGTTAAACTATTATATGAGAAATGAAAAATAAAGCACATGGGAATAGTCCAGAAAATATAAAGTGAATGCTAGATAACTAATAGATACCTAATAAGTATATGCTTAAAATGTAATTCTTAAGTGAAGTTAACTCAAAAGCTAAGAAACTAAACCATTTTAAATTCTGGTTTTAATGTAAACATTTGAAGTTAAAATGATATTTGCGCTTTGATACACTTATTTATATATATTCCATTAATTTTAAATGAGATGAAAATAAGTTAAATAAAACTTTCCTATGAAAGATGAATCACAACTATATCCCAGAATGAAGGAGGGAAAGGGAGGGGGAGGGAGGGGGGTGGGTTGCTAGCAGAAGGGTTAATGGTGGGACCACACCTATGGAGCATATTGCAAGTACAAGTTTGATCTATCACGTGTAGAACACAAATGTCTTTGTACTCCAATTTGTACATGTAATCAACAAGATGAATCCCACAGTGGTACAAATGTATTCATGATCTATGTACAATGACTTAATAAAATAAATTCATAGAATATATTTTAGAAAGGAAACAAAAATTATAAAATGATATACAGACAAACTCATGTCAGTCCTCCACTTTGGAACAGCCAAGCATGAGCCTGTCTCCAGTTCTTTCACCTGAGCCTCTAATTTTATATTCATTCCCCAACTATGTACATGTTTCCCCAAAAAGTAGTTCACCAACTTCCAATACTCCTTGCACCCCCGAAATTTCATCTGCAAGTTCCCCCTTAGGCACATTTCAGCGTATTTCTTCAGTGTAATATCTACCAGAGAATACTCGTTTTCATGATACATGTAACTGTCTTAACCGGAAAGGAGAGAACATCAATAGCTAAGCCATATAAGCCCCTGAGTGAACTGTATTACTAGAAAGTGACTGACGTCAGTGACTGTAGGTTTGTAGAACTTTTAAGGCATATTCCACACATTATGCTTTTCAACCGTGCACCAAAATCCCATTATTTTCAGTGTGCAGGCATACAGCTCTTTTATCCCAGAGCACCTGTGTGCTCAACCTTCTTTTCAACTAGGGTCCATCCATACAGCGCTCCTCTTTCAAACATAGAAAAATTCTCAACTCCCCATCGTCCTAGTGCACATGCAGCGAGCAATCCTCTCCAGAGAGAAATCCTCACCTCTCCGTTCCGAGTCCTCACCTCTCCTTTCTGCTGGTGTACTTCTAGCGAGGAATCCTCTCCAGGTTTATCCGAGTCCTCACGTCAAGTTCGTGCA
>CAUYPK010161734.1:0-25129 GCA_963574355.1 Loris lydekkerianus
AGTCCAAGAACACCAAAAAAGTTCACAGGTAAGGCCTTTCTGGTTTGCAGTCTCACTGCTGCTTGTACTCATGGTTGCTGGCGTGAGTAGGTTGATCGAACACACGCAACCATTTGCCAGTTTTCCACTGTTTTTGTCTTCCTCCTGGGGTCCAGAAGTCTCTTGCTGGCTCCCTGTATCCTCAAAGGGATGATCATAGGCAGAGCCCACTGGCCAGAGATGTCTGGAGTCTTGTCTCCCCAGATTCGCCAAGCCCAGTTACAGGGAAGCTGTTACTCAGCCACCATGTTTAATCCACTCCTAATTTCTATTCTTTTAAATTTGCTGAGGTTAGACTTGTAACCAAAGATGTGATCAATTTTGGAGGATGTTTCATGGGCTGATGAAAAGAATGTATATTCAGTTGTTAGGATGAAATGTTCTGTAGATGTCCATTAAATCCTATTGTTGAATGGTTAAGTTTAAGTCTAATATTTCTTTGCCTAGTTTGTTATTTGAAGATCTAGCCAACATTGCCAAAGGGATGTAAAAATCTCTGACTATTATGGTGCTAAAGGAAATCTAGTTGCTCATGTTGTTATAGTCTATCTTATAAATTGAGGCGCATTCACGTTGGGTGCATAAATGTGAATAATTGAAATCTCATCATACTGAGTATTACCCTTAACAAATATGAGGTGACCATCCTTATCTTTCCTTATTTTTGTTGGTTTAAAGCCTATTGTATCTGAGAATAAAATTGCAACACCTGCTTTTTTCTTATTTCCATTTGCCTGAATTATAGATGGCCATCCCTTCACCTTGAGTCTGTATTTATCTTTTAAGGTACGATGAGATTCCTGTATGCAGCAGATATCTGGCCTGAGTCTTTGTATCCAGTCAGCCAACCTGTGCCTGTTTAGAGGACAATTTAAGCCATTCACATTAATTAGGAGTATTGATAAGCCAAGTAGTATTTTGAGTATTGAGTTTTTCAAAATTCCAGTGGACATTTTTAATCCTTTACCTCTGTGGAAGTTGGAGTTTGATCAAAATTTTCTGAGTGGTAGAGCATTGTGCTTGTCATTGTGGAGGATGGGTCTGAGAATATCCCAAAGAGATGGTTTAGTTATGGAAAATTTCTTCAACATATGAATGTCATTAAAGTATTTAATTTCTCCATCGTAAATGAAACTCAGTTTAGCTGGATATAGGATTCTTGTGTTTAAAGTTATTTTGTTTAAGGAAGTTAAAGGTTTATGACCATCCTTTTCTAGCTTGAAAAGTTTCAGCAGAGAGCTCTGTAGTCATTCTAATGTTCTTCTCCTTTTAGGTTATGGTTTTTTTATGTCTGGCTGCTTGAAGAATTTTTTCCTTCATATTAACTTGGGCAAAGTTAATTACAATGTGTCTGGGAGATGCTTTATTTGGATTGAGTCACGCAGGGGTTCTGAAACTGTGTGAATCTCTGGCCATGTTTGGGAACATATGTCGATTATGTCTTGGAGTAGAGCATCTGGGCCTTTTGAAGCAACCTCGTCGCCTTCAGGAATTTCTTTAAGGTGAATATTAGTTTTTTTTTGGAATTATCCCACAGTTCTCTGAGAGAATGATCTGTTTTTGCTCTCCATTTCTCTTCCTCTTTGAGCATTTGGGAGCGGTCAAAAGCTTTGTCTTCAATGTCAGAAATCCTTTTTTCTGCCTGCTCCATTCTGTTACTGAGGGATTCTACTGTATTTCTCATATCTTGGAGGGCTGTAAATTCTTTTCTCAATGTGTCAAAATCTTTGGTGATTTTGTCTTTGAATTCATCGAATTCTTGAGACTTTTGAATTATTCCTAGAATTTCTAATTCCAACTCTACTTCCATTCTGTTAATCTTATTTGCCATTCAAATTCTAACTCGATTTCAGACATCTCAGCCATTTGATTATGATTGGGATCTTCTTGTGTGTTCTTCCTTGTCATTCCTTGGGGGAGTTGATCTACTCTGATTATTTGTGTTGCCATAGATTTTCTGCTGATTCTGCCCCATGATTATTTTTCACTGCTTGCCTAGATGAGCAGGTAGGATAAAATTGGATTGGGGGCTCCTGGAGTAGTGATTAACCAATCCTTTGCCCAAAAGCTGGGACTGGTAACTACAGCTTTCCTCCTATAGCTTTGCAAAGGATCCGTATAGTACTACACCCTGAGACACTAAGAATCTGCTTGGTGTGGTGGAGCTAGGTGTCTCTGTTTTGTATTAAGCTGGTCTCTGTCCAATCCTAATGAATCAATAACTGTGGGTTGAAGTCTCAGCTGTGGAGAAATATAAGCAAGTAAGACACCCTGCCCCCCACAGGCAGCAACTAGAAAAGGAAAATCAAACCTTCCCACAACAACACAACCAGGGTACCACCTTGAATGCTTCTTGAGTGATTGGCCCAGATCAAAAGTTCCAAATCAATTGTCCCAGTCAGCACCAAGTGTCAAGTTGAAGAATTCAAAAGGTCGCTAGCAACTAGACAGCAGGGGTCTGCTGGCAGCTCGAGTGTGGTTCACTCTGGTGCTCCTTGGATGCAGAAGGGCCTGCCCAGCAAATGATTTAGTGCAGGGAGGTCGATGCCTCCTTCCCCACCTTGCATCTCTGTCACAGCCAGTCACCACCTGGGAATCCTACAGGGCTGTGGCCCAATTCCCTCCAATGAGCAGATGCACCAGGGGTTTTCACCTGCCTGAGTCACAGAGAGATCTGTGTCTCCTCGGCCAGACCACCACACTTCACCACCAGCCAGCAGGGGGACCTGAAGACTGAGTACCTCTGGTGCTTCATGGAAGCTGGGGAGTGTCACTCAGTTCCAGCCCCACCCCAGATTGATGTTGCTGCCACTTATATTCTCGTAGAATTTGCATTTCTGACCTGGGTGTATTCCACTGTGGGCCAGGCACTGTTTGAGTTCACAGAAACAGTGACTCAGCTTATGCCCTGTGCTGCTGCTGCTGCTGCACTAATTCTCATGGAGCTGGCATCTCTGTCTCTGCTGCACTCTATGTTGGGGCAGGCACTGTCAGAGCTTACAAAGGGCTCTCAGCTCCTGCCCCTCCCTGAGCTGATGCCATTGCCATGCCTGCTTTTGTCCCCGCTATGCTTCACTGGGTGCTGGGTGCATCTTGAGCTCATAAAAGCAGTAATTCTGATTCAGCCCCACCCTGGGAGTAAGTTGCCTCTGTGCACATGTATTCTAGTCTCCATCCCTGATGCAACCTTCCCGGGCAGGTACTGCCTCAGGCATACCCTTTGCTCATGGGGCCTGCTTTTCTGTGGCTGTCACCGGAGTAGAGGCCCAGCTCCCTCTGATTGCTAAGAGAGACAGGAAATATTTCTCCAAAGTATCACCAGGTGTGTGAGTCCTATTGTTCCGGCCGCCACTGTCACCCCTGGTACTCTGTGCCATGGGGTACCATTTCTCCCTCTCATGTATGGCTCCCTTGCACCACAGTCCCTGCTTTACACCCGTGTGGCTGATTCAGCACAAACTTGTAACAGCCCATGCCTTTTACATACCTCTCAAGAAAGTGCCCAAGAGTCTGGACTCTGAGGGGGACAGGCTTCCAGACCTTGAGTTGGGAATGGAGGGGAGTGCTGGGAATTCAGAATTGTGGGTAGAATATATGTTTAGTTTTATGCCTGGCAGGAGAGTGCATGGCACACTAGTGGATCCTCTCTGGGGAAGGTGATCTGGTTTTTAGAGGATCTCTCTTGTGGGATAAAGTAGGAAGAGATCTGAACTCTGCTCACTTGTTTGTAGAAAGTATACTGTGAGCTGTTCTCATGGGGGAGGGGACTCCTGTCCACTTTGCAATGGGTTTTGTACCTATTGTTTGTTTCCTTGGGGTTGCGGCTCACCTCAGCAAGGATGATGTGTGCTCTTCAATCTTTTCTCTTGGCACAGCTCCAAACTATCAACTCCAAACTACTTGATAAGCTTCTGTCCTTTAACTCTCCTTCTAGATGGGACCCTCTGTGGAAAGCTGGCTCCCATCAGCCATCTTGCCTCCTCTGTTGATGATGTTAAGTGAGGACCTACTGCATGTTTAACTTAGGTACACAACATGCACTTTATAACTTGACAGGTAAATCTTTTGGTGACAGTGAAGGATAAAAGAAACAGGTGGGTGGCCAGATCCTAGCACTGTCAGTCCCACAATTACATTCGAGGAAATTGCTATAGCCTGAAACCTCCCTGAACATTGTAAGCATGGCTTCACTGCAGTAGTCAACAAATGGTTTTGATCGTTTAAGTGTGTTAAGGTTTCTGCACAAATGACAGCACGGGCTCTGGAGCAGTCAGCTCAGTCTGGACCCAACTCACATGTGCTCTGCTTCCCTGTTCTGGGTAACCTCAGAGGAGTGGCCCAGCTGCTGTGGCCCTCAAAGTCACCTATTTGTTACAAAGAGGACTCATATCCAGCTTGCAGACTTTATACATTCATGGGGTACCATATGATGATTTGAATGCTTAAATCAAACTAATTAACATAACTATCACCCCACTTATTTTTGTGGTAAGTCAAAAATATAATATACTCTTAGTTGTTTTGAAATATACCCTTGCATTGTGTACATTAGATAAGATCCCACCAAATTCTCTCCACTTGCCTTCTCCCCTCCTATCTCCTCTTTTCTCTCTCTCTCTCTCTCTTTTTTTTATTAATATTAAACCATAGCTGTTTACATTAATGTAATCATGGGACACCACACACTGTTTAATAAACAATTTGACACATTTTCATCCCATTGGTTAACATAGCCTTCCTGGCATTTTCTTAGTTATGGTATTAAGACAATTATATTCTATATTTACTAAGTTCACATGTACCCTTGTAACATGCACCACAGGTGTAATCCCACTAATCACCCTCCCTCCACCCATCCTCCCCCCTCCCTCCCCTGCCTTTGCTGTATCCCAGAGGTTCTGATAATTCGTGTCTTCATTTTCGTTTTGTTTCAAAAATTTGGTAATTTTCTTCTTAATCTCATCTATGACCCCGCTATCATTCAGCATAAGGTGATTTAGTTTTCATGTTTTTGTATGAGTATGCAGGTTCCTGTTGTTACTGAGTTCAACTTTATTCCATTGTGATCTGAGAGGATGCAAGGAATAATTTCTATTACTTTAAATTTACTGAGGTTAGACTTGTGACCTAAGATGTGATCAATTTTGGAATATGTTACGTGGGCTGATGAGAAGTATCTGTATGCAGTTTTGTTCGGGTGAAATGTTCTGTAGATGTCTGCTAAATCCAAATGTTGGATGGTTAAGTTTAAATCTAAAATTTATTTGATTAGCTTCTCATTGGAGGATCTATCCAACACTGCCAAAGGATTGTTGAAATCTCTGACTATTATGGAGCTGGAGGAAAATTAGTTGCTCATGTCTGTTAGAGTTTCTCTTATACATTGAGGCACATTCTGGTTGGGTGCATAAATATTAATAATTGAAATCTCATCATATTGATTATTACGCTTAACCAATATGAAGTGACCATTCTTATCCTTCCTTACTTTTGTTGGTTTAAAGCCTATTGTATCTGCAAATAGAATTGCAATGCCTGCTTTTTTCTGGCTACTATTTACCTGAAATATGGATGACCATCCTTTCACCCTGAGTCTATATTTATCTTTTAAGGTAAGATGCGACTCTCATATGCAGCAAATATCTTGCCTAAGTTTTTGTATACAGTCAGCTAGCCTATGCCTCTTTAGAGGACAATTTAAGCCGCTCACATTAATGGAGAATACTGATAAGTCTGGTAAAATTTTGGGTATCAAGTTTTTCAAAAGTTCAGTGAACATTTTTAACCCTTTTGCCACTGTGGAAGTTGGAGTTTGATCAGAATTTTTTGAGTGAGTTTATTTTTGTGGTAGAGGATTGGGCTGGTCATTATGGAGGATAGGTCTGAGAATATCCTGAATAGCTGGTTTGGTTATGGCAAACTTCTTCAACATATGAATGCCATTAAAGTATTTAATTTCTCCATCATAAATGAAACTCAGTTTAGCTGGATACAGGATTCAGGGTTGAAAGTTATTGTATTTTAGGAGATTAAAAGTTGATGACCATCCTCTTCTGGCTTGAAAAGAGAGATCTGCAGTCATTCTAATATACTTCCCTTTGTGGGTAATGAATTTCTTATGTCTGGCTGCTTTCAGAATTTTCTCTTTCATATTAACACTAGTGAAGTTAATTATGATATACCTGGGGCATGTCTTATTCGGATTGAGTTGTGCTGGGGTTCTGAAATTGTCTGCTATCTGAATTTCAGAATATCTTGGCATGTCTGGAAAATTCTCTTTCATAATTTCATGGAGAAGGGCCTCTGTCCCATGCGAGGCCACTTCATCACTTTCAGGGATTCCAATGAGGTGGATATTAGCCTTCTTTGAATTATCCCAGAGCTCTCTGAGTGAATGATCTGTTTTTGCTCTTCATTTCTCTTCCTCTTTGAGAGTTTGGGAGTGTTCAAAAGCTTTGTCTTCAATGTCAGAAATCCTTTCTTCTGCTTACTCCATTCTGTTACTGAGGGATTCTAGTGTATTTTTCAGATCTTTGAGGGCTGTAAATTCTGGCTTCAGTGCATTAAAATCTTTGGTGGTTTTGTCTTTGAATTCATTAAATTCTTGAGACAACTTTTGAGTTTCTCCTCAAATTTCTAATTCTGACTTTTGAATTGCTCTTCGAATTTCTACTTCCAATTTTTCCTCCATTCTATTAATCTTGTTTGCAACCCTAATTCTGAATTCAATTTCTGACAGCTGGGTCTTCAGTTACATCTGCCATATCTTTCCTTGGGGGGGGGCGGGAGGGTGTTGATCTATTCTGCTTATTCATGTTATGTTATCAGAGTTTTTCTGCTGATTCCACCCCATGATTATTTTACACCTTTTAAGTTTTCCCTTGGAGCTTTGTTGAGGACCTGTACAGTGCTATGGCCTAAGAAACTGGGGACCTATTTGGTGTGGTGGGGCTAAGTGGTTCTGTCTTGTTTTCAGCTGGTCTCTGTTTGACCCTAGTGAAACAGTTACTCTGGGTTGAAGTCTCAGCTGTGGAGAAATACCAGCAATTAAGTCACCCCACCCCCCACAGGCAAAATTGGAAAAGGAAAATCAAATCTTCCTACAACGACACACCCAGGGCACCACTTGAATAGTCCTTCGGGCGATTGGCTCAGTTCAAAATGTCCAAATAAATTGTGTCATTCAGCACCTGTCTCAAGGGTGATAGTTTCAAAGGTCTCTGGGAACTGGATCGCAGGTGTCTGGTGACAACTCAAATATGACTTGCTCTGGTGCTTTGTGAAGTCAGGAGGACTCACCCAGCAAATAGAGTAGTCTGGGAAGGTTGATTCCTCCTTCCCCACCTTGCATCTCTGTCACACCCTGTTACTGAATATTCCCGCAGGTCTATGGCTCAGTTGCCTCTAGTGAACAGATACTCCAGGGGTTTGCACCTGCCTGAATCACAAGGAAATCTGTATCTGCTCAGCCAGGCCACTTCTCTCTGGCTCTATCCAGCAGGGGGATGTGAGGCCTGACAACCTCGGGCTCTTGATGGAGGCTGGGGGCTGTTCACTCAGTTTCAGCCCTGCCCCTGATTGATGTTACTGACAGACAGAACAACTTTGTAGGAATTTCTTTCTGTCCCTGCTAAATTCCTCTGCAGAAGAGAAGCTGTTTTGAGTTCACAGAACCTGTGCCTCAGGCCCTGTCTTTACTCCTGCAGGTTTGTATTCGTAGCACAGTCAGCTCTAGCCTCATGCCTTCCTTTGTCTATAGGCTGATGATCCCCTGATGATCCCCAGGTGCATCTTAGGCTCTGTAAAGCGGTCCTCTGGGTCAGCCCCACCCTGGGAATTTCCTGGATCTATGCATGCATTTTCTTGTCCCCACGTTCTACCCAGGCAGGTATCACCATAGGCAAACCCTTTACTCATGGGGCCTGTGTTTCAGTCCCAGATCTCTTTCATGGTGGTTGCTACCTGAGAAGATGCAGGGCCTCCTCTGGTTTCCCAGGGAGACAGGGGTTGTGGCTTCGGAATATCCATGGGTAGGCCATATTGTTGTCAGAAACAGCTGCTGCTCTGCGCCTCAGGGCACTGCTGCTCTGGCGTGGTTTCTTCTCAGCTGACTGTCATCTGCTCACTCCTGTGCCACAGAATCAGCACTGACCAGCTGCAGTCTAGACCCTGTCCATACCCCTCGAGAAATCACCTAAGAATCTGGACTCCTGGGGGACAGGCCTCCAGGCCTCAGAGTGAGAGTGGAGGGGAGTGCTGGGAGCTCAGAATTGCAGGTCAAAACACCAAACTCATTGAGACCAAATGAGCAAATAAACAGATAAAAAGGCTACCAGACACATAAGCCCACAGATGCGCAAACAATCAGAAATACATAGACATATAGATAACAACAACAAAAACAAAAATCAACTATAATAAAAATAATGATAATCATAAAATAATTGAGAAAAAAGGGTAAAAAACATACAAACAAAACAAACAAAAAACCCTCTAGAAATCTGATGTTAGCACTCTCAGAAACCATAGGAAGGGAAAAAGAGGAAGAGAGAAGGGAGAAAAAAAGATTTATAAAAATGTTAAAAAAGAAAAAAGACAAAATTAAAAATAGAAAAGATAAAAATAAAAAATATATAAAAAATAATAAAAATTAACGATAGTTCCTTCAGAAAAATGATGAGAAAAAAGGCACCAACCACAAAAATATTATTCTTGTATATATGTAGAAATATACATCTATATGTATGATGTAGGATCAACTTTTGTAGGAATGTATTTATAATGCAATATACTTTCTGGACACCAGGTGGCGCTGTGAATGGTTTCCACGCTTATACCTGATTCACAGTTTATACTGTTACCACGGTAACCACCCTACCTGGCCAATTGCCATTTTGGAGTTTCTGTAAAAGTTTTTTTTACCTAATTCTTGTGCAACCTCAGCTGCTTTGTTCCAGACAGCACTTCTATCCATCCTCCCAAGTCAGTGCAGGAGTCCATGCTTCACAAATCTTTCCACTCTGCTCCTGTGTTCTCCTGCAAACTGGCAACTGCAATCAGCTGTGGGGGAGAGTGCTGGCTGCTGCTGGGTCTTGCTGCCACCACAGCTGCATTGTGCAGAAACCTTATACTCATTTTTTTGTGGCTCAGAGTCTCATTTGAATCTGGAATTTTGAGTCCAGCCACCCTCCAGTTCACTGCGCGGCCTGTACTGCCAACCCACACCAATATTCCCCACCAGGAATAGTTTGGTCTATTCAGTCACTCTTGTTGTTCTAGGGGAAGGTGCCTGCCATTTCGGACAATTCAAAATGTCTGTTTCCCAGGCGGGATCCCTTTCTTTCAATTTTCCATCGGGTTGCTTAGTTCCTTGTGATTCTGAGTAACTCCCCTTTCGGGTGCCAAACTCTGCTCAGGAATAAATTATCGTCAGTTGGGTTTTGCTAGGAATTGCAAGCTGCTATCCTCCATGAGGGAGGGGACTGCCGGCCAGCACAACCAAGCAGGAAAAATCTCTACAACAGAGTCCATGGTTTTAAAATACACCTCATATACAGCAATTGCCAATTTGCTGCGTGTCTCTAGCTGTCTGTCCACACCAATAATCCACGCGGAAAAAGGTTCAGACCTCCCTTTCTCTCACCTGATGACCTGGGAGAGGTGGGCTACATGTCTGTCCCATCCGCCATCATGCTTCGCCTCCTCCCCTTTTTTTTCTCTCCCATTTTTCTTTCTGCACTATCTTTGTGTTTTATCATTTGTAGGAATATGTAAACGTTTATATATTGGTTTCATAATAGTATTGAGGACATTGGATACTTTCCCCCCATTTTTGAGATACTTTACTAAGAAGAGTATTTTCCAGCTCCATCCATGTAAACATAAAAGATGTAAAATCTCCCTTTTTATCGCTGCATTGTATTCCATGGCATGCATATACCACAATTTGTTCATCCATTCATGGGTTGATGGGCATTGGGGCTGCTTCCACGACTTGGCTATTGTGAAGTGGGCTGTAATAAACATTCTGGTGAAAACCTTCAAAGAGGAACTAGTACCTACATTACATAACCTTTTCCAAAACATAGAAAAAGAAGGAATCTTCCCCAACACATTGTATGAAGTAAATATCACCTTAAACCCAAACCAGGAAAGGACCCAACAAAGAGAGAAAACTATAGACCAATGTCATTAATGAATATTGATGCCAAAATATTCAATAAGATCCTGGCAAACAGAATTCAATGATACATACAAAAATTACACACCGCAATCAAATTGGTTTTATCCCAGAGTTACAAGGTTGGTTCAATATATGTAAAGCTACAAATATAATACACCATATAAATAAAATAGAAAACAGAAGTGGTGTATTTTAATATGCCCCTCAGTTAATGTCACTTTCATTACCCCTTGCTTATAGGAACTTGGACAGGTCATTTCATTTCGGGGAGTTTCTCTAGTCATCCATACCTGGCCATACATCATTTTGACTGTGAAGTTGACTAGCAAAAGTTGGAAAGGCGTATTACTTCATCTCTGTTTCTGCCCTTCTTTCTCCTTCCGCTTACATGAACCAGAAATTTCCTTCTCTCCACAGACCTC
Organism: Loris lydekkerianus; assembly: GCA_963574355.1. Classification (NCBI taxonomy): domain Eukaryota; kingdom Metazoa; phylum Chordata; class Mammalia; order Primates; family Lorisidae; genus Loris; species Loris lydekkerianus. The sequence goes on from CAUYPK010161734.1 coordinate 10,645, forward strand.
TATGAGCATAAGTTCATCAACTGTCGGTTTATCAACTCCACCTTTCTGGAGCAGAAGGAGGGCTGCCACCTGGACGTGGAGCAGGACAACGACTTCCTTATTTACCTCGTCAGCTTCCTGGGCAGCCTGTCTGTCTTGCCTGGGAACATCATTTCTGCCCTGCTCATGGACAGAATCGGAAGGCTCAAGATGATCGGTGAGTTGTCAGTGGGTTCCAGTGGGCTGGGGTAGTGACTTTTATGTGTATGAAAGTAGTAGAATTTTTCTTTTTATTAAAGAATTCTTGCATGGAAAACCAAATATGTAAGATTGAGCTTGCTTTTATGGAGCAAAAGATGCATGTCTATGGAACTCCTGGGATGCCTGGAAATAATCTGAGACCTTTGTTCAGGCAGTGATTTTCTTCATTTCCTGACCAAGAAACTCTGTGACAGTCACTTATTCTTTTAGCACCTCAGTAGGAGTATTAAGTATATCCACCATACGTCTTCATAAGGGTATTGTCAGAAAAACATATAAAATGTTCTTTGATGATAATTTGATGATTAAAGATGAATGTATTACTTTTACTATTTAATATTAATAACAGTTTGGGCTTTGGAAAGTTGGGCAGACCCATGTTAAAATCCTATCACTTAAAGGCTGTTTGACTTTGAAGTAGTTCCTTTACTTCTCAGAGCCTGGGTTTCCTTCTTTATGAGATGAGGAAACCTATAGCTAGCTGACAGGGTTTTGTGAGGACTGAGTGTAAGATCTCCCAGACATCTTCTAATGTGTAACCCATTGTAGGTTCTCCAAAATGGTAGCTACCTTCTGGTATGCCTGCCTTCATTCATCCAGGGTCAGCAACAGTTTGTTACAGAAATATGTCGTCCATGGTAAACAAGAAAGAAAATGTATTCATTTAGAGCCAGAGACATTGTAAATTACAGTATGAGTCAGGGCCAGGCCTGGGGAGGTGGACAACATGTCAGTAAACATGCCATTAAGGGTCTGCCCTAGGGATGTGGTTGATTAGGAAAATTAATACCAAGCTTCCTAGCAGCAATGCAGAGGGGAAACAAAACAAATCACATAATTATTTTGCTGGAGAAGAGTAAATTGATCAAGACCTCATGAGAAGGGAATCTTTTCCTGGTGTCTGGCTCATATTGAATATCAGTATTATAAATAGTAGCATGCATATTCAGAATGGTGAACATAAGAAATGCCTATGATTCCAGCTTTTTAATTTTGTGGTGAGGGTGGAGAGTCATCTTTTAGGAGTGACAGACTGAGCTCTCCGCTCCCTCAGGGCAGTGCCCTAATTAGTCCTGATGACCCCTGAGGGAAGGGACAATGGTTTACCAATTTCTGTAACCCCCTTGCCTGCTGCAGGGCTTGCCCTAGAGTTGACACTTAGTAATGATACTGAACTGATCTGAGCTAGTGAAGATGGCCTGTTTCTTAAGTGACCCTGAAGCCCCAATCTTTTAGTAGAAGACCCTATAGGATGGCATAGTATAAAAATACTATACTGGAAGTCAGATGGCCCACTCTGCCAAGATTAGCTTTAGGAGTTTGCACAAACTCCTTTGCTTCTCTGGGTTTCCATTTCATAGATGTTAAAACATAAGAATATTTGCTCTGATGAGATAAGGGGGTGTGAGAGCTGCCATTTCCTTACCAGCCTTCTGGGTCCCAGGGTCTACCAGCGGATTCTATGGTCAGGCCCTGAAGTGGCTGAGGAAGCTCTGGGGAAGAAAAGGTCTACAGAAGTGGGGTGGGCACACATGTAAATGAGTGTGGCCTTCTGCCCACAACATGCCACACACTCCTACGCAGAAGCAGTGGGAAGGAGCAGGCGGGGCAGTGAGAGCGTGGACATCCTTTTCCTTGCCATTGAAACCCTTTTGTTGTGAATCCATCCCAGACCAAAAGTGACTTCTGTAGTGCTAAATAAAGGCATGCTCCCCAAGTTAGAGCTCTAGCTACTTGATAAATTACCAGTGCCTCTATTCTGTTTGGGTGCTAGATACAAGCTCATTGAGCTCACATAGGACCTTCTGTGCCTCTGTAGACAGTGGATCAACTCCAGCACTTGCAGGGCACAGGGAACACAGGTGCTCACTAAGTGTCTAGTCTGCTGTAGGTTATGAGCTGTGGGTGGAATGCTTTGAGGCAGCCTTACCCCTGGCCCTCAGACCAACACAGCTCTGGAACCTGCTGGTGCATCTTTGTCTTACTTACTCTTCTATACCTTTCCCTGGGGTGGAAGTAGCTTCTTATTAACAGAACAGTAGAAGTTTTCCTGATGAAGCTGTCACGTACTCATTTATTCATTCAATAAGCATTTATTTACACAGTTCTTCTTTGCCAGGCTGCATGGGAGGCAAGGGGAATGCAATGGTGATTTAGACAGGCAATGTCCTTGTGCTCTAGGTGCAAATGATCTGTTTGGAAGAGACAGACATAAACTAGAAATTTCATTTAACTAACATGAAAAAACACTCCGTATAGGTCAGTCTGTGATCCAGAGTTCTATAGATATTGTTTGTTGAACCCTCACAATAACCCTATGAGGTAGGTAGTATTTTTTTTTTTAAATCAACATTTTCCAGATGGGAAAAGTAAGGCAGCTTACAGAGAGGTTAAGTGACTCTCTCAAGGTCACATAGGTAGTGAGGGGTGAAGCTGTGATTTTAACTCAGGCCTCTTGATGACATTGGGAATTATAAATACGGAAGTGCCCTAAGCCTTATGGACCTTTAGAATGGACACCTCACACAGCCAAAGGGCCAGGGAAGACCTCCCTGTCGCTTGATTTATTTGATGATAATATCTTTTACTCAACAAATATTTGAGAACATTTATTCTAAGCCACACCCCACGACTGGCTCCTTTGGGGAATGGAGGCCTGGAGAGGGCATTGTGCCCAGGTTGCTTGTGGCCCTGCAGATGCCCATGTCCTCCCTTTCTAGTGCTGAGCTAACTATTTAGAAAGAAATTACCAGGCATTTGCCTATAGTCCTGCCTTCCCAGTTTCCAGGTGGAGAGTTATCAGTTCCCAGCTCATCACCACGCTTTGGCAATGGTCATGAGGCTGAGCTTCCTCACTGAGGCCTTTCTCACTGAGGCCAGGCCAGCCTGGTTATTTTTGCCAACTAGAAATCTCCTTCCTCCAGCATTCTGATGCCTGGTGAGGTACCTATACCCTATCTGGCTGTCTGGGGACCTGATTTCTTACCACCTTGCTGCTCTCCCTACTCCCACTCTGTTTCAGCTATTAATATATTCCTCATCTGCAATCTGTTCTGTTACCATCTGCATGCACTTTGGACTTGGAGCTTGCATCCCAAGCTCCCCTGAACTGGACCTACCAGATTTTGGCAGGATCTGGTCTCCAACACACAGGCCAGATCTGCCCTTCTCTGCCCTGCTTGGGGCCCTTGTAGGGACTCACCTCATAGGCTGCGTACTAAGAGTCTAGGAGGGGAGAAAGAACTCACCCCTGCTGGTTCAGATGAAGAGATTTTACATGCCTGGCCTGTAACATAGTGAACAAATAAGGCAGGTGAGGCACCTGGACAGTAGCAAAAGTGGGAAACAGTCGCCACCTCTGTGGCTGTGGGGACAGAAGAGAAAATTGCATGCACAGATTTCAGTGGGAGCTGGAACCACAAGGAAGAGCTGCCTGCAGGGAACTGTGGTCCTGGCGGGGCACAGCCACTGCCTCAGACATCTTCTAATCCATAGCAGGAGTTGGGGAGGAATACTGCAGCCTTTTTGTCTTTCCAACTGATCAAGAAGTCCACAGGTTAGCACCCCAGAGAGAAAGCTGGGTGGAGAAGGCTGGTCAGACCTCTGGGTGGGGCTTTGGGTAAAGGGAGACTGACAGCATGACCTTTCTTCAGTAGCACATCTGTAGGCATATTCTCACTGGAGCATAAGCTCCATGAGGGTGTTCTTAAAATTTATTTTTTTACATTTAATTGACAAATTATAATTGTATCTACTTACGGGGTGCAATGTGATGCTATGCTCTATCTATACAAGATGGAATGATTAAACCAGGCTAATTAACATATCTATCATCTCACATGCTTGTCATTTTGGTGGTGAGAAAATTTGAAATATATTATCAGCAATTTTGAATCATGCAGCACATTTTTATTAACTGCAGTCACCATGCCACACAATAGATCTCAAAAATATACTCCTTCTGTCTTACTGAAACTTTATAGCCTTTGGCCAACATCTCCCCACCTTCTCCCCCCCACCCTCTTCCAGGCCCTGGATCCAACGTTCTACCTGCTGTGTCTATGGGTTCATCCGCTTTAGATTCCCCATGCAAGTGATATTGGGTGGGATATGTCTTTCTGTGCCTGGCTTATTTCACTTTGCATAATGTCCTCCAGCTTCATCCATGTTGCTACAAATAACAGAGTTCCCTCCTTTTAAAGGTCTTCTTAAAGCATCATGCATGTTTATCCACTGTCTTTACCCATTCATCCACTGGGTGGCTGGTGGACACTTAGGTTAATTCCATGTCTTGGCTATTGTGAATAATGCTGCAATGAATGTGAGAAGGAGGTTTTCTCTATGACATACTGATTTCAAATTGAGAATGGGTTTTTGTAAGAGATGTTGAAGTATCTGAAGAGCCTATGCCAATGTCCGGCACATAATAGGTTCTCAACAAATACCCTCCATGTCCCTTCCCCAGTCACTCTGGGGTGGGCGGCCCTTAGAGCAGGGATTTCACAATCCTTCCTGGAGGTGAAATCTGGGGCTCTGATCCATGCAGAGGGCTCTAAGCCCATGACCAGGGTGCCACGTGAGGGTTCACGAGGATAAACCTAGTACTTCAGGTAACCTGCTACTCCAGATGTACCTTTGGGGTGTCAGATGGGCCAGAACTGTGGGGCACAGGCTTCATATTTCTTTCTGCCCTTGGACTCCCTCCGCAGGTGGCTCCATGCTAATCTCAGCAGTCTGCTGCTTCTTCCTGTTTTTTGGCAACAGTGAGTCTGCGATGATCGGCTGGCAGTGCCTGTTCTGTGGGACCAGCATTGCAGCCTGGAATGCTCTGGATGTGATCACAGTCGAGCTGTATCCCACCAACCAAAGGTCAGTTCTTTCCCATGTTTCACCCTGGAACTTGTTTGGACATCTTTGGCCATAAGTCTCCTTGCTCATTAAGTCCTGCACCATGCATGGCCATCATGGTCTTCTTGGTGTTCCTGAACGAGACCTCTCTGAGGCAGGGGGCTGTCGTAGACCTGGCAGTGGGCAGACAAGGCTTGATAGGGTGCAGTGGATGGCAAGAAGCAAAGGACAAGGGCAAACTGTGTCCAGGAGAGAAAAGAGTGAAAAATGGGCAAAAACACGTGCCTCATGTAATCTACAAGAGAGGTGAGAATAGACCTGGCAATGGAAGAGGTGAAGAACTATTAATACAGTAACACAGGTCAAGAGCAGGGAGAGGAGAAAAGGTGGGGGTGGGGCACAGAGGACCAGGGCGTTTGCCAAGCATGTGGCAGGGATGCTTGGGGTTTATTTTTATTTTGTGCAGGCCATATGGGAAGAGGCCTAGTTTAGAGGTGTAGGGTCAAGGCCATTACTTTTTACTTCTTTATCTTCTTGGAGGGAGAATTGTGAATTTTAAGGTTAGCGATAAGAGATCCCATGCTCACAAAGGAATGTGAAAAGGTGTGGAGGGCGGATAAGTGACATTCTGCCAAAAAACCTTACTGATACTTCAGAAATTGGTGAGAGAGGTACTGGGATATAGGTAACTATGGAAAAGCACAACCTATCGTATTTGGAGCCCTGTTCCTTTGTATCAGAGACTTGTTAAATTTTACAAAAAATAAGGGGAATATTCATTATTATTTGAATGGGATGTGATTTTACATCTAGGAAACCTAAGAGAATTAACTAAAGAGACTTGGAGAAACAATAAGATAGTTTGATCAGGTGGTCAGTAATAAAACTAACTTAATAATATATATATATATCAAAAATTAAAAATATAGTCGAAATTAATTTAATAACAACAGAAATCGTGAAACAATTAGGGGTCAATTTGATGAATGAAACACTTACATGAGGAAAACCATAAAGCTTTTCTAGGGGATATAATGGCAGGCAAATATATTTGAAGATATGTATCATTTTGGATAATAAGATTGTCTTACAAAAATGTCAATTTTTTTTTAGTTTTTCTCTAATTTAGAAAAGTCATTGAAAATTCAATGAGGTTTTCCCTCTGGGAATTTGAAAATTTTTGGAAAAACATAAGAGAGAAAATATCTGAGAAAATTCTAAAACAAACAAAAAGACTGGGTTGGTGATTATAAAGCTACAATGTGATACAGTCATAGAAAAAAATGTAAGAGGAATTTTAAGTCCAACAATGTACCCACATTTTTAATAAACTTTTGGTATGAGAAAGAAACATTTTACTTCAGTTGGGGAGAGACTGTATGTAGTATTGGGAACATTGCCTCTGTATATTACCTAGGGTCATGAAAGAACAAATGGTTAATAGCAGTTATCACTGGGATATTGACTGAGGGATAATAATTAGGATTGGGTTTTGCCATGGGTGAGAGAAACTCCAAATAACTGCAGCTTTAAAAAGTAGGCATTTTATTTTTCTCTCCTGCAAGAGAGTGGTAGGTAGGGCAGATTCTTTCTATTTTGTTATTCTTCTTTACCTGGATTCAGCCATGGTCCAAGGTGAAACCATATGTGTTCCATGAAGCAGCTTGTAAGAAAAAGAATGTCAAAGAACGGTGCAGAAAGTCCATTCATGACCTTGCTTAAGGAGGTTTCTCTGAATCTATCATTTGCATTTAGATCCCATTGGCCCAAACTAAGTCACATGGCCACACTGACAGCAAGGGAGTCTGGGAAATATAGTCTTACATTTGGAGACATGCTATTTGAGGACATCTAGCAATTTCTGCCACAAGAGGATTGAGAATGTTATTGGAGGAATACTTCCACTTTCTACCTTGCATACGTCTTCATTCTTTCAGGATTTTTGCAATACGCATGCAGTACATGCAGTATTTGAAAAGAAAAAGAAAAAAAGCTTGGATGAAGCACTCTAAAATGTTAATGGCAGTGATTGTCTTTTAAGGAAGAGGCTAGACATCCCTGCATCTTTTTTTTTTTTTTTTTTTTTTTTTTTGAGACAGAGCTGTAAGCTGTTGCCTTGGGTAGAGTGCTGTGGCATCACTCCAACTCCTGGGCTCAAACAATTCTCCTGCCTCCACCTCCCAAGTAGCTGGGACTACAGGCGCCCGCCACAATGCCTGGCTGTTTTTTGGTTGCAGCTGTCATTTTGTTTGGCGGGCCCAGGCTGGGTTTGAACCCACCAGCTCAGGTGTACGTGGCTGGTGCCTTAGCTGCTTGAGCCACGGGCGCCGGGCCGACATCCCTGATATATTATTTTGTATCTCCAAATATGATTAAGACAAGAATATGTTATTTTTATATTTAGGAAAAAATTCCTTCCCACATCTACTCCTACCCCACAGCCAGGAAAAGGAGGAAACCAGTCTCACTCATCTAATGAAGTCCATAATTTCAGAATCATTAGTTCCCATAATTTCAGAATTATTAATTTCCTCTTCTTTTACAGGGCAACGGCCTTTGGCATCCTAAATGGATTATGCAAATTTGGCGCCATCCTGGGAAACACCATCTTTGCTTCTTTTGTTGGGATAACCAAAGTGGTCCCCATCCTTCTGGCTGCTGCTTCTCTGGTTGGGGGTGGTCTGATTGCTCTTCGACTGCCAGAGACTCGAGAACAAGTCCTGATGTGAATAATCCACGGGCAAAGGAAAGGTTGAAAGAATCTTGTCCGGGACACGTAAACACATCCACACCTCCCCACCTAACACTGTCCAGAGGGCACCTTGGACAGCACAGGAGGAGAAGTTGATTTTGTGGCCCTTAGTTTAGCACCCACTTCAGCTGTTAATATGTTTGTAACTCAGGTGATTGATTTGGGGGTGCCCTGAGCCACCCTTAGAATCACAGAGAGGGGTGTTTGGCTTTAGGCCCTCCTAGCCTATAATGTATGAGTGCACACTATAAACGGGGAGTGTGCATTTTCCTAAGAGAAGGGCAAGGACTTATTTGCATTTCAAAAGAAATTTGAGAGCGAGAAATACTCAAGCTCCTCTACAAAGCTCCTCAGAGCCCAATGACTTAACAAATTGTCTTGGGTGGAAGTTTGAGCAAAGCTTGAAGTACAGGACACATATATTTTTACATTTAAAAGTATCACCTGTCATATTTTCCATTTGCATATTGGCACTATAGCATTAAAAATACTCTGATATTGAAAACCAAATATTTGAACAGTACTTAGAGTGATCTCTCTTTCCCCTAAGTGTCCTAAGTTTTCCATGGTGATTAGGTGATGAATTGAAGGATGATATTTATTTCTATTTTGCTCTAGTTAATGAAACTTAATGGGATAGGTGTTCTGTAAACTAAGTTTGTATATAACTTTATTTGGGGTTGATTGCCACAGATTGTTTCTGCACATATTGCCAGCATTTTAGCCATATTTAGGGAGAACTTGGTGTTTGAAGTCCCAGGACATTAGGCCTGATTAAATGAAATGCAAGCACAATTTCTTATAGCCATTTAACTTGCTGTCTAGAGGATGCACGTAACAACCTCATATTGTACAGTTCATTTAATCCAGGCACTTTTCTTTGTGTGGGTGGAGTACATAGTCCCTTTTCTTTCTTCTCCAGATCACTTGTGAAATGCAAGCTCCTCGTCTTCAATACTGGCATTGAACTTTGCTGCTTACCCACAAACAACACAGAGAAGTGGCCTCTGGCGCTCTCTTTGTAGGCAAGAATCAAACCACACGGGGGACTGAGGGAGTGGTGGGAAGCCTGGCCACAGTTCTTCCAAGTGTAAATACTTTCTGCTTGTTTTAGTGGTAAAAATGCTATCCAAATTCGTTATGATGGTCGGGTCCCTTGAGATATCTACGGTTTATATTTAGGGCTTTTGAAACAAAGGCCAATGGAGTGGGAGTTAGGGAGCACAGTGGATGTCCAATATGTTCTTCTTCAGTGCTCTAAGAGAACTCTTTCCTGAAATCCAGTTTGGAACATGAACCAGGGACCTGGGTGGGGTGAGTAGCCCAGGACAAATTGCAACATCAAGAGTAGACTGAGGACTACACAGAAGAGAAACAACTTGTCCCCCAGAGCTGTCTAGCAAGGGAAGGGACAGTGGGCTATGAACTCCTGCCATTGGACTTGAAGTTGCCTAGGTCTGGTGAACCTCAGTCTGCAAGAAGTAGTCCTTGGAGCTGATTTGCAAACGCTCTCAATGGCTGTAAAGTGCCACACTTTCCCTAGCAGAGATCTCCAGACATTTAAAACAGAACAACAATGGCTGCATTAAGTGTTTTCTCAGTTTTGTGTCGTGTGATAGCTTCAGACCATCTTTTGTAATTTTCTCAATTGTCAGGTTGTCAGAGCTAAATTTTATGACATCTCTCTGCCATTGATTTGAGATCAGTTTTAATGTTTAAAATGTTTACTCTGTGTTTCTTGAATCTTACCTGTTCATTGAACTCTGATTTGACACCCTGATTTACCCCTTCAAAAATATATAATATATAAATATTCCACTGTGTATTAATGTTTTTCTCTGTGTTTTGTAGGAGTTACCTAACAATATGTCCATAATAGGAGGACTGATGTAACATAGTTGTAATATACTTTCCATATTCCTGTGATATGAAATACAGTGGCTAGGTTCATGAAGGAGCATTGTGTGTGTCTGAGATTATCACATCTCTTATAACATTCATTATTCTTCAATAGGATAATATAACTCGGTGAGAAGCTACCCCTTAAGAAATTTACAAGACAGTTAGGGTCTGCATTTCTAGTTAAGATGGATCATGTAAATTTAAAATCTAATAATTTTTGAGTGCTGGGGTGGCTACTATAATTTCGGGGTTAATGCTATGTGATTTCCAAGCTCTAACTTGTATGTTATTTTTATGGCTTCTTAAACCAACCACCTAAACAACCAAGGGAAATTCCCATCTCATCCATCACTTAGGACCTTGTAAAGGGTGCAGCCAAGCTTTTCCTGTAAAGGACTGTCTGGCATAAGTACCTGGCCACTTCTTAAATGCTGTCACTCCCGCTGAGATAAATGTGTCTTTAAAAATAGTCTCTGGGGCAGGTCATCGGGGGATAACGCATAGCATTTTTGGTCATCCACTTCTTTTTCACTTCATTTTCTACCCTGAGAAACTCCCAATGTCAGCCATAGAAGGTGAAAGGGAAGAGGCTCTCCTTGTTGAATGAATTTGTTCACAGTTCATGATGGTGTATTTTACGATGCTCAGTTTGGGGGTAAGGAGTTGCTTTTCATAGTCTCAACTGTATTGTGTCATCTCCTGATGCTGATTTTTGACCTTATGTTTTATTAAAAATAATTAGTGAAACAGGTGTGCCTATCTGTGACATTTATAGCATACTAGCCTGAGGTCATTCTACCAAATAACCCCAAACCTAGGGTCCCCTGGTACCTTGTGTTAGTTCATGAAAACTGATAATAAACATCACTGTCAGCAAACCTTGAAGAGCTGGGGTTAGAGGTTGTTTTAAGCACTAAGGTCTCTTTTGTTTCCTAAATCGCCTGAATCAGCTGGGAGAAACATTGAGAATCACTTCCTTCAACTTGTTGTATCGGTTATGGGGACCTTGAGAGGTCACAGTGATGACCGAGGTTGCATGTAGTGCTGGATGTGGGTTATAAGGTCTACAGGGGTGCTCGCTGTGCAGTTCTGGCCTTGACCTTGGTCCCTGACATCCTATGGCAGAGCCCCCCATAGAGTCCCTGGGGAATGGGACAAAGTGACAGACACCTCCGTCCCCTGACTGGAAGGATCAGATAAACATGAACAGGTTAGTAATTATCCATCCATCCATCCATTCATTTAACAAATCCTTATGGAGCCCTTACCATGGGCCAGTCTCTATGCTAAGCCCAAGGACACAGGTGAAAAAAATTGGTCACAGTTCCTGTCTCCTGCCCTGGTCCACTTACAGCAAGTGGGCAAGATGGATATTAAATTCACTGTAAACACGAACCACAATGACTTTATGGTGAATTTTATTTTTATCAAAAATCCCTCTTGTTTATTTTATTAGACAAAAATAAAATAAGCTGCATAGGAACAATTTTAAAGTCCAAAGAGACACCAACTGTTTGAAGGCTGTAGTAGCTGACACAGCATCTCCTTGCTACCCTGTGAGAAGATGAACTACTTTCCCAGTCAACTGTGGATTTCCCACTCAGGTTGCTCTGTCCCGTTTCTCTTTTCGTGAAAGGGTATGCCAATGTCTCACCTTTATAAACCAGGTAAGGGAAAGCACCCATTTGCTCATTTTCTATAGATGTAATCAGTTTTTACTCAACCAATTTTACCAAAAGTTTTATCTGGAAGAAGGGATGCGGCTGAAAACACAAGCAGGATGTTGGTTGGTGGAGCAAGATGCCCAGATGCCTGGGGAAAGGTGTTTCTGCCTCCAAGTCTGACTTTTCTAGGGGCCATCTGTGCTAACGGATGCAATATTTGGGATTTAGTGAGAATTAGCTTGGATGGGACAAAAACACAAATAAGCTGATTTATAAGAATTTATAATAAGGTAAAGGTTTATTTCTCTCTCCTAGGAAGGGAATGTAGAGGAAGGAAAGGCAGGCTTGATCCGATCCTTGGGAGCACACTTCAAATTCTTTGATCTTTAGTGCACAGTTTCCATCCCTGAGGCTGCCTCATGGGCTGAGATGGCTGTTGAAGCACCAGTCCTCACATCCACAATTCAGGCAGGAGGCAGAAGGAACAGCAAGGTGGAAAGGAGCTGCAAATCCCAGTCTCCCTGGCGACTGCTCTCCTGGAAGCTCCACCCAGCTGCCTTCACCTAGGTATCACTGACCTCCCTTTGTTTCGGAGAGGTGGAGATAGGTGGTATTTACCAGGAGCATTGCCACCCTTCCTCCAAATTGAGGGTCTTCGCAGTAAGGAAGAAAGTGAGAAAGGACAGGTAGATCAATTCTTAAACTTCTTTTTGTCCCTCAGAATCACCCAGAAGGATGTTAAAGATCGAATTCCCAGGCCCCACCCCACAGAGGCACTGATTCAGTAAACCTGGGCTGGGGTCTGAGCGTTTGCATTTTTAACAAGCTCCCAGGTGATATAGGTGGTGTCAGTCCTCAAGCCTCATTTGAGTAGCACTGACACCCCACCAATAGGTAGTAATTTGATTTGTTGGGTGAAATTCTTTTGCCCTGATAACTCAAACCAACTCAACTAGAAACTCACAAAAGCTCACAGACCATGATAAACAATCACCATCTTCCTAGAGTTCAGACTCATGGCAGTGCAGTTCAGAAATGTCAAGGGAGAGATTTTCTTTCCTAGAAGCATCTTGGTTTCACTCAGGCCTTCCCAGGACTGGTGACAGGGCTGTAATTATGTCCAAGGCTCAGGTGAGGGTGAGCGCTTTCACCTGGGGGTGGTGAGCTCTATCTTGACCATTTCCACCTGGCAATGGTTTTTTGTAGACAAATGTGCTTGTGGCACATTGGGATTAACAGGGGCCTTATAATGGGACTCTGATCCTCAAAGCTTTCCTCCTCTTAGGGACAAATAAGGGTGATAAAGGCAAGACTAGATGTGAGCCTGACCTGCCAACAGTCAACTTGAACTTGATTGGAAATGACTCTTGAAAGGGGTGAAGAGCTTTCTCCTTTAGAGAGAAGAAAGACGGAATGGGATTAATCCCTCCACCTGGATGTCATTTAACACAGACGTACAGAATGGCTACTGTGATTTCCACTTGCATCCCAAACAACGTGCTGTGTCCCATGTAGGCCCTGCCCTAAGATTGGTTTAGAAATAAATCACATAAAGCTTTTGATTTCCAGGCAAGCTTAGAACTCGTTTTGTTTAATTTGTAGAGGCTTGGTGGAGAATATCTATGCATGGCTTTTGTGGCAGCAGTGAGGTTTTTGAAAAAATTAATGAGGAAATGAAACAGAGCTTTCCATAAATGTTAGGTGGAAATATAAAAGTTGGTACAGCCATTATTAATTACAGAGTGAGCAGGAGATTTATTTAGTAGGCCCATCCTATACCCTCTGGAAGGTTCAATTTATAAGCTGGAGAACAAAGAGGTACTGTCCCCTCACCTGAAAATACACAGCTGTCCATTTGCCTTTGGATGTATAGGCTTAGAATGTTTTAAAAATTTGGAGACCATAAATATGTATTTCCTTTAGAAAGCAAGGAGCTGTTCTTGACCAAAGTTACTGTGGTCACCACATTTGATAGTTTTGCTGGGTAGAGAGGTTTATTTAATCACAACTCAGGAGAGGGAGCCCTTCAAAAATGACTGCCCGATCCTCCACTTCATACCTGTGATATATAATCTCACTAATCCAGATCTCCCTAAAACAGCACTAGTGATTATTTCAATAGGGTAAGAACAAAAGGCCTGTTATATTAGCTTTCCAAATCACCACCAAAAATGCAAACATCTGGGAAGTGTATGAGGTAATGTGTATGTTAAATAGCTTGATTTAGTCCCTCCATGATGTACACATATATCAAAACATCATGTACATCATAAACATATGCAATTTTTACTTTTCAATTAAGAATATAAATAATTAAAAAGTTGCTTTCCAGGAAAATTAGATTTTGGACCATATCACTAAGGAATTGCTTAAAAGTACTTAGCAAAAAAACTTGCAAGTCATTGATGAACAAATTACAAATGACCCTTAGCTATTAAACATTTCTCCAAAAGAATGGTAAAGCAAATTCTATAGACTCCCCAAGTACTGGGAATGATAAAGCTTTACTTCTTTAAAACGTGTTTTATGATATTTTATTGGTATTCTAATGGTTTTAAGAGAGATAATTTTCAGAAACCTAAGTTCTACATATTTTACAGTGGAAATATAAATCTTCTTATAAATGAAAGATTTGCAGTCAGAATGTTGGCAGTGTATCATTAGCTGGGACAAGGCAGGTGGGAAAAGGATGTTTTCTAGGTAATACTAAAAAGATAGATGCTTCTCCAGTTGGTTTCGTAGATGATTTTGAAAGATAGTCCAACTTTTCAAGATTGTATTTGGGGGGCAAATACATGGAGGTATTTGTGACATACAAAATTAGAAAAAAAATCTCATAGAGTGTGTGTGTGTACACACACACACTAATTTTGGTGTAATATACACACTGTGAGCTAGTTTTGATTTAGGCTATTTGTACATTAGGGATAAAATAGAAAATGTTTATTGCAGGCCAATTCATAATTGCTAAGTCATGGAAGACGCCCAAGTGCCCATCGACCCACGAATGGACTAGCAAATTGTGGTACATGTATACCATGGAATACTATGCAGCCTTAAAGAAAGATGGAGATTTTAC
>CAUYPK010161743.1:0-50362 GCA_963574355.1 Loris lydekkerianus
TGATGGAGTGCTGTTTTGTTATATAATTTTGACTTGGATTCTTTCCATTTGCATTTGTTTATGTAATTTCAGGAGGAATACTGAACATCTGAGTCCTGGATTATACTAATAAACTAATAATTGCAGAGGTTTTAAAAAAAAAAAAAAAAAAAAAAAAAAACATCTGAAAAACAGGTAAATGCAAGTAAAATCAGATGAAGATGTGCATAAATGAGAAAAGACCACACTGGAGATAACCTCTATTGAGTATAAAACTTAAACCTTAAAAGTTATTGGCCTATAAACTATTATTTTTAGGTTACTATGTAGTCTTCTTACCCTTGTGGGACATTAGGATTTACCTAAATAGCTATCTCTGTTCCCTACAAGTAACCCCGCTTTCATTCGTATTTTAAGCCAGCAAGCCTGCCCTACTTTTACAGAATCATTTATTAATCTACTCACCTGCCTTTCCAGTCACAGACCAGTTAAACAACACTGAAGAGGTTATATTAAATATTATTATTGGGCTCGGCGCCGGTTATGGCACCAGCCACATACACTGAAGGTGGTGGGTTCGAACCCGGCCCAGGCAAGCTAAACAATGATGACAACTGCAATGAAAAATAGCCAGGCATTGTGGTGGGCACCTATAGTCCCAGTACTTGGGAGGCTGAGACAGAGAATTGCTTTGGCCCAAGAGTTTGAGTTTTCTGTGAGCGGTGTTGCCATTAAACTATACCAAGGAAAACATAGTTAGACTCTGTCTCAAAAAAAAAAAAAAAAAAAAAAAAAAATTACTAGAAGTCATGTGTCTTTTAGATCCTCTCATAACTTATTAGAAAAAGTGTACTTCAGTGATCTGATCAAGCTCTTGCAGATCATTCCCTCTATTCTTTGATAGTCACAGAAGTGACCTTTGATGTATTTGCTAAGAACTGGTCATCCTACAACAAACTAAGTAATAACTACCACCAGTGATGGTCAACAGAAGTAATAACTTCTATAGTGACCTTATATGTTTTCTATAAAAGAGTTCAAAATAGTCAAAAATAACCAATTTGCTTCCATAGATAAACCTGACAATTACCTTTATCACTTCAGATATTCATTAAAACCACTGTATTTTATTTTTGAACTTCCACAAAGCTTTGCTGGGCATGGTGGCTCAAAACTATTATCCTAGCACTCTGGGAGACTGAGGAAAGAGGTATTCCAGAGAAGGCACTGTTATCATAAGAGAACACAGCTTATTACGGCCCCTGAAGACCTTCTTGGGGAACAAGAATGGAGGAGGAAGACAATGACATTGATGATCCTGACCCTGTGTAGGCTTGGTCTAATAGGTGTATTTTTGTGTTCATTTTCATTATACCAAAAACATTTAAAAATTAAAAAAAATTAAAACATTTTTAAAATAGAAAAAAGCTTACAAAATCAAGCTAAAGAGAAAAATTGTACAGCTGTACAATGTATTGTAAAGCTGTACAATGTACTGTGTTTTAAGCTGTTCTTGCCAATGAGTAAAAAAAGTTTAAAAAATTAAAAAGTTTATAAAGTAAATAAGTTACATTAAGCTAAGGATAATTTATTATTGAGGAAGGAAAAAAACTTTTTATAAATTTAATGTAGCCTAAGTGCCCAGTGTTCAGAAAATCTACAATAGTGTCCAGGACTGTCCTAGGCCTTCACATGCACTCACCACTCACTCATGGACTCATCCAGAGCAATTTCCAATCGCAAAAGCCCTATTTATGAGGGCTAGGCACAGTGGCTCGCTCACATCTGTGATTCTAGCACTCTGGGAGGCCAAGCTGGGTGGATTGCCTGAACTCACAGCCAGAACAAGAGCAAGACCCCCATCTCTAAAAATAGCCGGGCAGTTGTGGCAGGCACCTGTAGTCCCAGCTACTTGGGAGGCTGAGGCAAGAGAATCACTCAAGCCCAAGAGTTTGAGGTTGCTGTGAGCTGTGATGCCATAGCACTCTACCGAGGGCAACAAAGAAAGACTTTGCCTCAAGTCAAAAAAAAGAAAAAGCCCCATTCATGGTAAGTGTCCTTCTATACCATATTTTTACCATATTTTTTCTACATTTAGATGTCTAAATACTTACCACTGTGTTACAATGGCTTACAGTATTCAGCACAGTAACGTGTACAGGTTTGTAGCCTAGGAATAAGAGACTATAACATATATTTGAGGTGTGCAGTAGGCTACACCATCTAGGTCTGTGTAAGTACAGCTGACCCTTGAACAATGTGGGTTTAAACTGAGTGGGTCAACTTATACATAGTTTTTTTTTTGTTTTTTTTTGGGGGGGGGGAGACAGAGTCTCACTTTGTCACCCTTGGTAGAGTGCCCTGACATCATAGCATCATAGCTCACAACAGATTTCTTTTTTTTTTTTTCAACTAAACTCAGGAAGAGAAACCACTGAGCAAAACCATTCCTCTTGATGCACAGAGGACCAACTTTTCAAATACGAAGTCAGCAAGGCTTACTTCAGGACTTGAGCATGTGCAGGTTTCAGTGTATGTGGTGGTCCCAGAACCAAATCCCCATGTATTCGGAGGGACAACTATGTACTCCATGACATTCACATGATGAAATCACCTAAGACACACTTCTTACAACTCCCCATTGTTAAGTAACATATCATACTCTTAAATCATCATTTCTTTTCTTTTTCTTTCTTTTTTACAGTTGTCATTGTTGTTTTTTAGCTGGCTCTAGCCAGGTTCTAACCCGCCAGCCTTGGATTTATGTGGCCAGCGCCCTACCCACCGAGCTAAGGGTGTCACCTTAAATCTTCATTTCTGTGTCACTTAAAGTAAAACAGCTATTGTCAAATCTCACCAAGATTAACTTATTTAATAAATAATAGCTAACATTTATTACATGTAAAGAACCCACTGTGAGTACCGGGCCAAGCACTTTAAATACAATATGAAAAGCAACCTCCGGGGCGGCGCCTGTGGCCCAAAGGGGTAGGGCGCTGACTCCATCTGCCAGAGGTGGTGGGTTCAAACCCAGCCCCAGCCAAAAACTGCAAAAAAAAAAAAAAAAAAAAAAAGCAATCTTCAAATTCCCACTTTGTTGCCCTCAGTAGAGTGCTGTAGCGTCACAGTTTACAGCAACCTCAAACTCTTGGGCTCAAGAGATCCTCTTGCCTCAGCTTCCCCAATAGCTGAGACTATAGGCACCCGCTAGCTGGGCTAGTTTTTCTATTTTTAGTAGACAGGTCTTGCTCTTGCTCAGGCTGGTCTCCAACTCCTGAGCTCAAGCAATCTACAGCCTAGGCTTCCCACAGTGCTAGGATTACAGGCATGAACCACTGCGCCCAGCCAGCAATCTTCATTTTTCAAAGAATGAGGGACTCACTCTGTCACCCTGGCTGGACTGCAATGGCGTAACTATAGCTCACTGTAATCTTGAAGTCCTGGGCTCCCACCTCAGCCTCCTAAGTAGCTAGGATTACAGGCATGCACCACCACACATCTGGCTTTTATTTATTTATTTATTTTTTTGGTAAAGACAGTGTCCTACTACATTGCCCAGGCTGGTCTTGAACTCCTAGTCTCAAGTGATCCTCCCAACTCAGCTTCTCAAAGTACTGGGATTACAGGTGAGCCCAGTGAGCCCAGCCCTATCTCCCATTCTAAACTTGTGGCAAGGAAAATAAATGGCAAAGGTCACACAGTTGGATAATTAACAGAGCCAAGCCTATGCTCTTTCCTATTATGTTGTCCACAAAGTAAGTTTCTTATGCTTGCACATACTCAAATACTTACTAAACACCTAACCATGTGCTTGGCACTGCATTCAACATTAAGAATACACAGTTCTTGCCCTTAAAGAGAGCAGCTGAATGTGAATAAAGGACATGAAACCATTTAAAGAAATTTGCAAAGCAATGACATTGTTTATGGGGTCATAAGAGGCATTATCTAACTCTAGTGATTACAATAAAGACAATGGCTAACATCAAAGAACACTTACTATGTGCCTATTATTACACATTGAGTTTATGTAATTCTCACAATTATTCTGCAAACTAGGTTTTATTATCCCTTTTCTACAGATAGAGAAACTGAGATAAAACAAGGTTAAGTGATTTGTCCAAGGTCATGCAGTTACTAAAAGACAGAAATTGAGCTGGGTACAGGGGTGTACACTTGTAGTCCCAGATACTTGGGAGGCGAAAGCAGGATTGCTTAAGCCTGGGAGTTTAAGGCTATTGCGGGCTGTAAGCACATCTGTGAATGGTCTCTGCACGTTAGCCCTGGCAATATAACAAGATCCTGTCTCTACAAAAAATTTAAAAATTAGCTGGGCATGGCAGTGTGTACCTGTAGCTCAAGATACTCGGAGGCTGAGGTGGGAGGATAGCTTGAGTCCACGAGTTCAGGGTTATAGTGAGCTAAATTGCTTCATTGTACTCCAGCTTAGGAGACAGAGCAAGACCCTGTCTCTAATAAATACAACATTCTAGGGACTACAAGTTATAGGTTGTTATCAGAAGCACTTGGAACCAAAAGCATTTCAGATTTTGGAGTATTTGAATGCCATATCTTGGAAACTGGACCCAAATCTAAACACAAAATTCACTTATACTTCATACATACCCTATACACATATCCTGAAGGTAATTTTTTTTTTTTTTTTTTTTTTTTTTTGAGACAAAGTCTCACTATGTCACCCTCAGTAGAGGGCTGTGGCATCACAGTCCACAGCAACCATAAACTCTTGGGCTTAAGCAATTCTCTTGCCTCAGCATCCCACGTAGCTGGGACTACAAGCGCCCACCACAACGTCCGACTATTTTTTTGGTTGCAGTTGTTATTGTTGCTTTTAAGCTGGCCAGGGCCGGGTTCGAACCTGGCAGCCTTGGTGTATGTGGCCAGCGCCTTACCCAATGAGCTACAGGGACCACCCCTGAAGGTAATTTTATACAATATTTTTAATAATCTTGTAGATGAAACAAAGTTTATATACATTGTACCATCAGAAAGCAAAAGTGTCACTATCTCAGCCACCAATGTGCACAATGTGTGAATGTTTGACATCACCATCACACTGTGTGGAAAAGACATATCGCAGGCAAAGGGGGTTTGGAGGGTCTTTCTCTTAGGGACATACCGTATATACTCGAGTATAAGCCGAGTTTTTCCGGCACAAAATTTGTGCCGAAAAACCTGAACTAGGCACAAATTTTGTGCCAAAAAAACTCGGCTTATACTCGAGTATATACAGTAATGATAAACTGTGTGGTATGCACCAGCATTTTGACTATGACTAACCACATGAGGTAAGGTATAGAATTTTCCACTGTGGCATCATGTTGGCAGTCAAAAAGCTTCAGACTTGGGAGTATTTCAGATTTTGGATTAAGAATACTCAATTTTAGGGCAGGGCCTGTGGCTCAAAGGAGTAGGGTGCTTGCCCCACACCCATATACCAGAGGTGGTGGGTTCAAACCTGGCCCCGGCCAAAAACTGCAAAAAAAAAAGAATACTCAATTTTAGTAGTAAAGCAGGTTGGGGATGGAGGTATATAATGAGAAGGAAGTGGAACAAGAGGTTAGAAAAAATTTTTATGCAGGGGTTATGCTCATTAAGTCAGAGTTTATCTCACAGGCAGGAAATGCTCATGAAGGATTTCAAGCACAAGAATGACCCTTTTCATTACACATATATATGATAGCAGCATGGAGAGTAGATTACATGGCCCCAGCAAGAGGCCACTGCAATCGTACAAGCAAGAGGTGAGAGAAAAGGATGAAGTAGAAGGTTATGTAGAAACCAAAAGTCCATAGCACTCAGTCTGGTGGGATTGGATGTGCAGTGAAAGAAAGAAGAAAAGTCTTGCCTGACTTGTCTGAGCCAGGGACTAAATGGGTCAGTGATGCAATTAACATGGATGGTAAATATACGTAGAAAATCTCTTCTTTCCCTTCTACTCATTAGTGCCTTTCATGTTTATTTTACTCCTCTATTAACATTTTTTTTCACTTCCAGCTCTCCAATAAAATAAAACCATGGCTGCTGTTTCACTTTCCACATCAGCTATTTGTATAATGCTTGAATTTTCTATAATTTTAGATTAGGTTTATAAGCCTATTCAGTTTGTTTGTTTGTTTAACACATGGCTATCAAAGTACTCTTGCCATCCCCTTAATGGAATCACTGTCAACTGCCCCAGAAGTTTTCAACTATCACTACTCCTTGGTTTATCTTTTATTTTTTGAGACAGAGTCTCACTCTGTCACCCTCGGTAGAATGCTGTGGCATCATACATAGTAGTTCACAGTAACCTCCAACTCTTGGGCTCAAGCAATCCTCTTGCCTCAGCCTCTCCAGCAGCTGGGACTACAGGCGCCAGCCACAATGCCTGGCTAGATTTTTCTATTTTCAGTAGAGACAGGGTCTCCCTCTTGCTCGTGCTGGTCTCCAACTCATGAGCTCAGGCAATCCACCCAGCTTGGCCTCCCAGAATGCTAGGATTACAGGCGCAAGCCAGCACACCTGACCCATTTTACCTCTTTCAATTCTTTAACACAGCGGTTCTCAACCTGTGGGTTGCGACCCCTTTGGGGGTCAAACGATCCTTTCACAGGGGTCACCTAAGACCATCCTGCATATCAGATATTTACATTACGATTCATAACAGTAGTAAAATTAGTTATGAAGTAGCAACGAAAATAATTTTATGGTTGGGGGTCACCACAACATGAGGAACTGTATTAAAGGGTCAAGGCATTAGGAAAGTTGAGAACCAGTGCTGTAACAGTTCTAGTTTACCCATCTTCACCCTAGTCCTTAGCCAGGTGCACTTTGTTTCTCTGTTCTTATTTTTGTATGTTTTTCCAAGCCCCATCATGTAGCTGAAAACAACTTCTTTTCCTACTAAACAGGTTGCCACCTGTTCATATCAGCTATCATATACTTAAACCTCATTTTCTCCTTCTTTTTTTTTTTTTGAGACAGAGCCTCAAGCTGTGGCCCTGGGTAGAGCGCCATGCATCACAGCTCACAGCAACCTCCAACTCCTGGGCTCACGTGATTCTCCTGCCTCTGCCTGCCAAGTAGCTGGGACTACAGGTGCCTGCCACAATGCCCGGCTATTTTTTTTTTTTTTTTTTTTTTTTTTTTGGTTGTAGCTGTCATTGTTGTTTGGTGGGCCTGGGCTGGATTTGAACCCGCCAGCTCAGGTGTATGTGAGCCTCATGCGCTGAGCCAAGGCCTTTCTTAATTGTACTTTTTTCTTTTCACCAACTTTGTACACGTATTTTGAAAAACAAAACACATGGTGGCTCATGCCCGCAATCTTAGTACTCTGGGAGGCCAAGGTGGGTGGATTGCCTGAGCTCACAAGTGCAAGACCAATCTGAGCCAGTGTGAGACCTCGTCTCTAAAAATAGTCAGGAGTTGCGGTGGGCCTCAGTAGTCCCAGCTACTTGGGAGGCTGAGGTAAGAGAATCACTCAAGCCTAAGAGTCTGAGGTTGCTGTGAGCTATGCTGTCATGACACCCTATCAAGGGTGACAAAGTGAGACTTTGTCTCAAAAAAAAAAAAAAATCTATCAACCATGATCAAAGATACACATTGTCTTGGCCAGCATATCTTTCTGTCATAGAATTTAAAGATCCTGGTTACCAAGTTATACCCTCTTTCAACAATAAACAAAAAACTAAAATGTTTTAGGATAATTCAGTTTGCCAATAAAACAAAACTGAATACAGAGAAATAAGACACCCCTTTATTTTCATTAGTTATTTTGCAACTAAGTACTGACAAAACTCCAAAATGACTATAAATGCCAGAATTAGCTGGATAATTTCATCTCTCCTAGGTATATGTGTAAAAACTAGCTTTTTTTCTGAAAATGTCACCTTGGTGGAAAGATATTCTAAGTACTGCTTAGGGAAAGGTTTTTAATTAAATCTTTAACTTACTTTAAGTAATGAGCCCTTAGCATTTTTCTCTCAAAGGAGCCCACAAATTTTTTTCACTTTAAAGTGTGATTAGTGCGTTAAGAAAGAAAGTTTTATCATCAAATATCTGATATAAAGTTTTGATCACAACCAATAACATATAGGTTGGAAAAAAAGAAAAAAAGCCTGTCCCTGCTCAAAGAAAGAATTATTTAAATTAAGACTTCCTTTCCATGGCTTAGCGCACACAGTGCAGTGGTTATGGAACTAGCCACATACACCGGAGGTGGTGGGTTTGAACCTGGCCACGGCCAACTAAATAACTACAACAACAACAAAAAAATAGCCAGGCGTTGTGGTGGGCATCTGTAGTCCCAGTTACTTGGGAGGCTGAGGCAAGAGAATTGCTTAATCCCAAGAGTTTGAGGTTGCTGTGAGTTGTGATGCCACAGCACTCAACCGTGGATGACATAGTGAGACTCTGCCTCAAAAAAAAAAAAAAAAGACTTCCTTTCCAAGGTTCGAGACTTCCACTCAGAGGCATGAATCTATGAATCTCAAATAGCATCAATTTCAAATGTTTCTAAAGTTTGGCAGTTTGTTAATTACAATGGTAAGCTAAGCATAAATTAAACAATACTATTGACAAATCCAGCAGATACTTACTTTAAAACCTGTCCACATTGAAAATTTATACTTAAAAATGTTTTTTCTGGATTGGTATCATGTATTATAACCATGTGCTCCATTGAAAACACATTAAACATAAGCTTTTTCAAAACATTTTCATGCTGATTGAAACAATCATGGAAGTATTTAGGTATAATTATAATATTTAAGTTAAAATAGCAGGAAATATTTATATAACAAAACTTTAATATTTGTGACCCATTTACTTTTGAATTCAAAATATACCAACAAATGGAAATATACAATAGTATTAAAGGCAATTGTTTCTGGAGGGAAGAAATATGAAGTCTTTGCTTTGGAAAAAAATTGGCTGAGGTAGGAAGATCACTAGGCGCCAGGCCACCTCAGGCAGCCTGACCAACATAACAAAACCCATCTTTACAAAAAAAAAAAAAGAACTGAGCTTATTGCTTCTGAAAAGACTCAGTCCAGAGAAATAAACTGCTTTATATAAAAAATTGTCAAAGTAGGGCCAGACTGGTGACTCAAGCCTATAATCCTAGCACTCTGACAGGCCAAGATGGAGGTGGATTGCTGGAGGTCAGGAGTTAGAGACCTGTCTCTAAAAACTAAGCAGTCGTTATAGTGGGCACCTGCAGTTCCAGTTACTCAGGAGGCTGAGACAGGAGGATCACTTGAGCCTTGGAGGTTGCCGTGAGTTATGATGCCACAGCACTCTACCCAGGGCAACATACATAGTGAGACTTTGTCTCAAAAAAACAAAACAAAATTGTCAAAGAAAAAATAATCCATCAAATAGGAAAAGAAACTCAGAAACTGAAAAAAATACATTAAGCTAAAAGAATTCCACAATTCAATCATTTGAGATTCTAGTTCTCTATTCCAGATCCCATTAATGATGCCCCCGCGCATATGGACTTACAAAAATGTTGCTTTTAAAGCACAGAAGGAACAAATGAGCACCTGTTTGGTTATATTGCAGATGGCACTCAATAAATATTTAATGAATGAATAAAATCATAAGAATTCTTAAATATAAAATAAACACCTTC
Organism: Loris lydekkerianus; assembly: GCA_963574355.1. Taxonomy (NCBI): domain Eukaryota; kingdom Metazoa; phylum Chordata; class Mammalia; order Primates; family Lorisidae; genus Loris; species Loris lydekkerianus. The sequence continues at coordinate 9,617 of CAUYPK010161743.1, forward strand.
AACTGCTACACAAGCCAGCTGCCAGGAAGTACCAGGCAAAACTGAGCTAGTCTCTTCATATTGTTACAGATAGGAATCTATCCAGATAACCTTTATATCATAGAGCAGGTATTTTCTTGACTAGGAATGGCTTCCTAATTTATAATTTCATATACATACTTTCTAATTCTGATATGCCCCAATGTTAATGATTTTTCTATTAACCACTTATGTAATAAGCCATCTATTATCAAACTAGTCATATTTCATACTACTACCTTATCTAAAGCTTTTCACATCTCTTATGTCATTCCCACAACCCAAGCTTGACAGGAAAAGAAAGTACTCTTAACTCTGTTTTACAGATGAGATTATTAAAGGAAAAAAAAAAAAAAAAAAAAAAGTTTAAGTAAAAAAACAAGGTTAAAAAAAAGCCAAGGTCATAAATAAGCTCCAAAGGCAGGAGTCAAAATCTAAGTTTTCTGACTACCCCTCTAGCAAAGTTGCTGTTGAAAAGACACATATCACTCCTACCTACCTACTCTTCTAAGACTTGCTCAAACAAATTAGGTAGACTTTAAAGTTAACAGGAAATGACAGAACCAAAAATAACTGGGGTGTGGTATTACCTCTAAAAAAGCTTTCAAGCTGTGAATAAATGCAGACAAAATAGCATCAGACTAGATTTAGTATCCAATACAATGGACCTTAGCTCTATATACAGTGACACTTTATTTTCTATTTCCAACCCTAGAAAATCCTTAGGTTGGGGGGAAGCAACATAAGTCACCAAGAAGCTAAAATTACTGCAGTCAAGTTCTTATGTTAAATTTTTTTAAAGTATGAGATAAATCCACACCTCCACACAATATAAGAGCCCCAAATCATTCATGTTTCATTTATTTATTCAAGAGTAGTCTTAAAAGTATACAACATGCAGTGATGTGTAAAACTGCTAAAGAACAAATTTATATCATGTAGACTATGAGAGGTGGTGTTCACTTAACTATAAGCATGCCTAGCAATAAACCAGCAGCTGCATTTTAACCGTGTTTTACTTTACTATAAGTATTTTATTTGCTATATTTCCTTTTATATTTAAGAGCACTGAAATTTTTCCCTTATAACTGTTTTTTAACAGATTTAGGGGATATAAATTGAATTACATTGTATTTATGTATAAAATTTTCCTTGAGATCTTATGGCATGTTATGGTGGAAATTTCATGGTACAATGGTGATCAGATTCTGAAGTACTGAAGCCTAAGCCTCACTAAGATCCTATTTATTCTGACTTGACACACAGTTCTGGTTTATCTGGTTTCCCTGCCTACTTCAGCTTAGAAGTGGCAGATTAGAAGGCAGTAAGGGCATATTATGACACACAACAGTACTGGAGAGAGAAACTAAAAACAGACAAAACGCTAAAATGGTATAGCAGTGAGGAATTATTTTAGTACAAGAGGAAACTGCCAACACCCTAAACAGGGAAAGGCACCGGCCATATTAACAGCACAATACAGAAATTAATGTACATAATGGTGACCTTGATTCATCCAAAGACATTATGTTTAGCATATTCTGAATCATAAGAGAGGGTTATATACTCCCCTTAGAGATTATATTCTCTGAAGATTTACATTCAAATACTCAAAATAATTTAGTTGTTAAAGGGATAATGTTGGTTATGTGAACAATTCACTTACATCGTTAATGATACCACACAAATGCTTAATAGCTCAATCTCAAAAATCCCATTATATTTACTAAATATTATACAATACAGATAACTGACATTTATGATACTGTTTTTAAGGAGGAAAAAAACAAAGTTATACACTTAATTTCTTCCCCCTCCCTGAACATGCAAATAGGCTTTCACCTTTAAAAAAACGTGCGTTCTTGACACCAATCCTAGTTGCCTTTTTCCGACTGATGGCCAAAATGAAAAAGTAATTCAGTAGTTTTCCCCATGCTAATGCTAACTCCTTCATCCAGAGGCCACAAACACAGCCAGTCTAAGTACATTCTTTTCTGAAATAGTGCTTTCAAGCTGATTGTTAATAGAAAGGGTGTGCTTAAGCCTCACGGCTGAACAAAAACAGCACATAAATTAGTGGTTATGTTTAACCGGACTTATTAGTTTAAGGGCAGAAACAACTAAACCTGCAAGATTTAGAAAGGAACACTTTAGTTTTTTGCTGTTATAACAACAAAAACCTAAAACAGGTAAACATCTGAATAAGAGAACGTTATTCTCCAAGTCTCTGAGAGCCAAAGGGAAAATAAAAGGCCACCATTATGTCATGAAGTACGTAAACTCCTTTTGAACATCAGATAAGGATTGATTTGTATTTATTTCACCATACTCAGTGACCTGCTATGACAAAGTGGGCCAAAAGGTACAAGGTATATAAGCTGAAGAAGGGCGGGGAGGGGGGGGTGTCAAGAAAGATCGGACCCGGACCAGTCTACGGAACTGCCCAGACCACGCCCAAGGGGCTTCCCTGGATGGACAGCCTAGAAAAGAGGAACTGTTTCCTAAAAGAAAAAAAAGAGATGGGGATCCAGGCCCTCCCCACCCCGCCTGGAAGTCAACGCTTCGGCAGGGCGGGACAGAAATTGCCGCTGTCCCCGCGGGGCTCTGCCCCCCTGGGACACGCCCGCCCTCCCCTCACCCCCTCCCCGGCCTCCCTCCGTCCCGAGCCGTCGCCCAGCCGAGGGCCGTTTCCCGCTGGTCGAGGAGGAAGGCCGGGCCCGCTTGGCACCTTTGATGACGCGTTCGGTAGTGGAGAGTTGGAAGCGCCTCCCGGACATGGTCCCCTCGGCCTCCTCCCGGCTGCAGAGGGCTGCCGGCCGTGCGCCTCGGCCTCGGCCGCCGCCTTCTCCTCCAGCGCGCCCGGCCCCGGCTCCTCAGGGCTGCCCAAGCACCAGAAGGACGCGGCCGCGGCAGTCGGCCTCCGACTCTACCGACAGGATGCGGGCTCACCGGCCGCTCGCTCCTGAGGCGCCAGCGGCTACGGCGGGGAACGCCGCCTCCCGAGCGACCGCGACCACAGCGGAGGGAGGCGATCGGGGCGCTCGCGGCCCGGGGCCTCGTGCGCGCACGCGCGCTCTCGCGCGCCGCTCGCAACTTCCCGGCGGCCCCGCGCGCGCGCCGCGCTTCAGTCCCCAGGCAGTGGGCAGCTCCGGCTTTATCCCTCCCAGGCCGCCGGCGGCCTCCGCGCACGCGCGCCTCTTTCCTCTCCTCGAACTCCGGTCCCTTCTTCCGACAGCCCTTCCTCGCTTCTCCTCACCCCGCGCCTCCTTTCCTGCCTGCCCCTGCCCAGGCCTGGAGCACCTAAAAACAGCCCCTGCGCCCTGCGCGGGAGGGTCCGGCGAGGCAGCGGCCATCTTGCGGCCTGGCCGGGCGACCTCGCCGCGGCTGTGTGCGTTCTGACCCTTCTGGCCACCCCCAGCCCGGGACCACCGCGCAGAGAGCGGCCTCCCAGACCCTCCCCACCGGCATGAACCCTCCTCCCCTCTAGGTCTGCTACATTAAAACTCAAGAGAACCGTTTACAAATTCGACCCGCTTCTTCATTTAAGAAGTGACCAGAATCCTACACCTATCAAATATCTCTAAAGGTCAGATGCTAAAATCCTTCTTGAAGAATGTAAACCTGATAGCTAAAAATAAACTTAAAGTTTAAGAAAACATTGCAAACCAATGTGGAGGGACAGATTATTCACTGGAAAAGTGGACTGACTACAGTATTTAGATGTCAAATTGGAGCCACCCCGAAACATCAAAATAAAGTGAACTTTGTGTAAAGAGTAGTTCATTCTGTTCTCACAGCATGCTCTGGAGCATGAGTTGTACCCTAAAATTAATCTCACCTTGAGGCAGAGTTAGACATTAGCTGGGAGCTGCTATTCAACCTAAGGCAATTCTCTGGAGAAGGGGCAGCAATATGAGCTGTCTGCAACCAACTCTTGTACGCATGCATGCGTGGTGAACGGAATCTGGGTGGAGCATCCCAGCATCTACTACAGGTAAGGACTATAATTATCATCCCCATGTTGCAAAAGAGGAAACCAAGGTCCAAAGAGGTGAAGGGACTTACCCAGGCCCACAGCTGAAACTAATACTATTCCACATCTATGGTGCATACTTTTATCTATAATTAAAAAAAAAAAAGTCACAAATCATCAAATTATACAATTTAAGCATATTCACTTTACTATTTGTCAACTGTATTTCAATAAATCTATAAAGTAATTTAAAAAAAAAAAAAAAAAAACCCTTGTTGCTGCTGTGGGGGTCAGCCGGTTGCTGGAAGTCATAGGCCTTTGCTCACAGCTTGATGGACTTCTCAGAAATTTAGGAGACTCAGGAGTTTTCCAGGTATCTGGAGATACGGCAGAGAGAGACTAAGCCCTTACTTAAACAGAGGGCCACCAGGAGTATGATTGGGAGACAGAGCTAGGTTTGCAAAGTGACAGGGCTGCAGGTTGCTCGCATTCACTCTGATAAATCTGAGCTACAGCACATCTAGAGTCTAAATTCAAGTGTATTCATGCATGGGGACCCAACACCCACATTCTTTGTGGTGTGTAGGAAAGGGCTCAGGCACAGCAGCTTTCCTGACGTTGGGCAAGTTACTTTCACATCTCTGTGTCTCAGTTTCCTTATCTGTAAAATGGAGATAATCATAATATTTACTGTATTGGGTTGTAGTGAGTATTAAACAAAAAAAAGCAAGCAAGTTGGGCGTCACCTGTGGCTTAGTGAGTAGGGCGCCGGCCCCATATACCGAGGGTGGCAGGTTCAAGCCCGCCCCGGCCAAACTGCAACAACAAAATAGCCAGGCGCTGTGGCTCGCGCCTGTAGTCCCAGCTACTCGGGAGGCTGAGGCAAGAGAATCACCTGAGCTCAGGAGTTGGAGGTTGCTGTGAGCTGTGATGCCAAGTCACTCTACTGAGGGTGACATAATGAGACTCTGTCTCAAAAAAAAAAAAGCAAGCAAGAATTTTGTTTTGTTTTGAGACAAAGTCTCTGTCATACTGGGTAGAGGGCCATGACATCATAGCTCACAGCAACCTCAAACTCTTGGGCTTGAGCAATTCTCTCACCTCAGCCTCCCTAGTAGCTGGGACTATAGGCGCCTGCCATACACTCAGCTATTTTTAGAGACGAGGTCTCGCTCTGGCTTAGGCAGGTCTCGAACTTGTGAGCTCAGGCAATCCACCCACCTGGACCTCCCAGAGTGCTAGGATTATAGGCGTGAGCCATTGTGCCTGGCCCGAATCTGTAGTCTGACAAGATGATACGTGATACGTGTGCTCGTTGAAGTAGGAGATAGCAGCTTTCTTGTCCAGCACTGTTTCTTCCTAGCAGTTCTCCTCACTTCCTGTCTCTGTGCTATGGAAAAGAGAGTTATTAATAGATCCATGGATTGCCCTAAGTGGGACACTTCCAGGTTAGAAAAGCTTTGATCTACAGAATCGGAGACCACCAAAAGCCTTCACCTGTTAACTTGCCTTGCTTTCACATCCTCCCAATAGAAGTTTCAAAGGGCTTCGGGTTGTTTGGACCAGACATAGACCCAAGCAGGGCACACTGGGTAGGTCTATGTAGGTTTGTCTCACATGGTTCATGGAGAATCACGTATTCTCAGGGCGTAAAGCCTGGGAATGAAGACTGCTGACCCTCTGCCACATTAGCCTCTTTGCTGGTCTTTGGGTCTTTAGTCTTGACACCCCCAATCCACTCTCTCCACCTTGACTCCAGAGTCAACTTCTACTACAAATTTGGCTGCAGTCTCTGTTCCTCATCTCCTTTCAGTGGCTCCCACTGCCATTGGGATCAAGTTCACCTGGCCCATCAGCTCCTTCCCAGCCTGACTTTAACCCACGTCCACAGCTCCTGTCCTTCTGCAGCCTCACTGAGACCGTTCAGGATGGCCACAAGGAACCATTTGGAGAGCTGTGACCCTCCAAGGAAGGATGGACTTTGAAGAGCAAGGAGCAAGGGACAAAGCTATAGAGATGCATGGGGTGGAATATGGTGGATTATCAGATCAAAACCAGCTCAGTGAATTCCTAATCTGACATGGTGGTTTATGCCTATAATCCCAGCTAATTGGAAGGCTGATACAGGAAGATCATTTGAGACCAGTAGAGTTTGAGACCAACCTGGGCAACATAACAAAACCCTATCTGTACAAAAAATTTAAAAGTTAGCTGGGAATAATTGTTGCATACCTGTAGTGCCAGCTGATTAGGAGATTGAGACAAGGAGGAACATGAGTAACATAGTGAGACCCCATCTCTAAAAAAAAAAAAAATGAAAAGACTCCAGGAATATATTCATTCATCCAACAAGTGCACTTTGTGTGTCAGGCACTGTGCTCAGTGTAAGGGATAAAGTAATGAACCAAAACTGACATGATTTATGTCCATGCTGAGTGTAATCTGATGAAGAAAAAAACATGAACAATAGCCATCTTTTTGTAGTGTTATAAGAAAATAAATTTTTAGCAGGCATGGTGGCTCATGCCTGTAATAGCAGCACTTCGAGAGGCCAAGGTGGAAGGATCACTTGAGGCCAGGAATTTGAAACCAGCCTAGGCAACATAGAGGCCTCCTCTCTACCAAAAAAGAAAATATAAAAATCAGCTGGGTATGGGGGCATGTGCCTGAGTTCTAACTACTCAGGAGGCTGAGGCAGAAGAATCCCTTGCACCCAGGAGTTAAAGGTTACAGTGCGCTGTGATTGTACCACTGAATGCTAGCTTAGATGACCCCATCTCTAAAATCAGTAATTTTCAGGCCAGGTGCTGTGGCTCATGCCTGTAATCCTAGCACTCTGGGAGGCCGAGGTGGGAGGATCACTCAGGTTCAGGAGTTTGAGAACAGCCTAAGGAAGAACAAGACCTTGCTTCTACTAAAAATAGAAAAATTAGCTAGGTGTTATGGTGGGTGTCTGTAGTCCCAGCTACTCAGGCTGAAGTGGGAGGATCACTTGAGTCCAAGAGTTTGACATTGCTGTGAGCTACTCGATGATACCACAGCACTCTACCCAGAGCAGCAGACTGAGACTCTGTCTCAAAAAAGAAAAAAATTGGAGAAAAGGGAACATTTCTGCACTGCTGGTGGGAATGCAAACTAATACGTTCCTTTTGGAAAGATATTTGGAGATCACTTAGCGATCTAAAAATAGACCTGCCATTTGATCCTACAGTTCCTCTACTAGGTATATATCCAGAAGACCAAAAATCACTTGGCAACAAAGATATTTGCACCAGAATGTTTATTGCAGCCCAATTCATAATTGCTAAGTCATGGAAGAAGCCCAAGTGTCCATCGATCCACGAATGGATCAATAAATTGTGGTATATGTACACCATGGAATATTATGCAGCTTTAAAAAAGATGGAGACTTTACCTCTTTTATGTTTACATGGATGGAGCTGGAACATATTCTTCTTAGCAAAGTATCTCAAGAATAGAAGAAAAAGTATCCAATGTACTCAGCCCTACTATGGAACCAATTTATAAACACCCACACTTCTATATGAATGCTACAACCCAACTATAGCCAAAGATGAGGTGGAAAGAGGAGGGGGAGGGGAAGGGGAAGTTGGGTGGAGGGAGGGTAATTGGTGGGACCACACCTATGGTGCATTTTACAAGGGTACATGTTAAATCTTCTAAGTGTAGAATATAAATGTCTTAACACAATGACTAAGAAAATGTGGTGAAGGCTATGTTAACCAGTTCGATAAAAGTATTTTAAAGTGTATATAAACCAGCACATGTACCCCATAGTTGCATTAATGTACACAGCTATGATTTAATTAAAAAAAAAAAAAAAGGAACATGGAGAGCCATTCGATTAAAATATAAAAAGAAGAACTCCAGTTACGTGCCCTTCCCCAATTTTTTCTATAATGTATAAGATTTATGGGTGGCGCCTGTGGCTCAGTGGCTAGGGTGCCCGAAGAGTGGCAGTTTCAAACCCGGCCCCAGCCAAACTGCAACAAAAAAAATAGCCGGACACTGTGGCAGGCGCCTGTAGTCCCAGCTACTCGGGAGGCGAAGGCAAGAGAATCGCGTAAGCCCAGGAGTTGGAGGTTTCTGTGAGCTGTGATGCTACAGCCCTCTACCGAGGGCAATAAAGTGAGACTCTGTCTCTTAAAATATATATATATATATATACATATATATATATATTTATTTATGTTCATTGGTGGTGTGGTGGTGATTTTAGAGTCATCACAATAACAGTCCCCAGCAATAATTGGGGACCTTTATTTCATTCACCTTGCAGACCTATTCACCTGGCCAGGTATCCAATTGCTGAATTTGGTAGCCCTTTCTTTTTGCTTTTTTCATTGCTCAGACTTGACATAAATATTTGAAATAACCAATATTCATGCATAAGAGGCATTTCTCCTAATTTCTTCAAATCTAGGTTGCTGTCTTACGAGGCTCATGAGATTTAGCGTATTTCCTTATGAAACTCTCTAAGCATTTCATAAATCTTAATTAATGGCCAGCCCCTCTGAGACATAATTATGAAGGCTTTAATTTAGCAAAAAAGCTCAGAGAATCCTTGTTTCCACTGTTGTGTAAAAGCAACCTGGCTTCAGTTTCTATTTATATGAATTCATTAAATATTAAACTTATGTGTTAAATGCAGACATGAGAACTGTAGAATATTTAAACAATTTTAAAAACTAAAGTAAAATGAGCATTTTTCTGAAATAGCCACACAGAACAAAAGGTATTTTATAGTGTATAATCACTATTTTTATATAAAATCACTACATTATTTATTAGTATCACAAAGTTTATGGACATTGTATACTATATTTTATTCATATCTTTCTTAGTTTTAATTAAGTCATCTTTGCATGACTCTCCCATCTTGATATCTAAAAAGAAATCAAGTCTAGATAAAAATATATTTTTATAATTAGAAAAACATGGCCTATAGCAACATCCTACCTATAATAGCATGATATCAAATTAATAATCACTTTAGATACTTGAAAGTAATAAATGCTAATGAAAGATTTGCTAACTGGTAAATGTTTATGTACAGGTCAATATTCAGGCCATTTTTGGGTCACACACAACCCCCTGATAACATGGAAAACCCTTATGAGAACCATGATAAGAATCGGGATCCCCAAAGCTGCCATCACTTCCTATTAGTGTTTGCATCATTACAAAGTAGAGAAATGGCAATTGCTACACAATGTTGTAGTACAGTCCGGGAGAATAGAATTTAATACCCCTGGCATACCTGGGCTGGAGCATTCCAAAAATAAGACACCATAGGTAATCAGCCCTGACATAGTCAAGTTGCTTGGACCAAAATTTTTTTTTATTATTTTTTTATTATTATTAAATCATAGCTGTGTACATTAATGCATACACTGGTTTTTTAGACAGTTTGAAACATTTTCATCACACTGGTTAACATAAACCTTCCTGGCATTTTCTTAGTTATTGTGTTAAGACATTTATATTCTACATTCTAAGTTTCACATGTATCCACGTAAGATGTACTGCAGGTGTAATTCCCACCAATCACCCTCCCTTGGACCAAAATTTTACAGCAGGGAACTATTCCCTCACAAGCTGTATCCTGTCAACTTACTCCCCCTACAGTCCATTTTTCTATACAGCATATCTTTCTAAATTTAGAGTGTAAAACTGATTTGTCATTCCTCTGATTAAAACCCTCATATGACTTTTCCTTTCCCAACATGGTCAGATCAAACCTCTTCCATGCCTACTACACTTCAGACTGGCCTTCCTTATGCTGTATATGTAACTACAGTTTACCCATACTGCCCTCAAAAAGACTGAGCTTATTTCTGTCCCCAGAGCTCTTGCATTTGTCAGCCCTTTTTGCTTGCATCACTTCTAGATGTGCAGAGCTGTAGCTAAATTCAAATGTCCTCTGTCTAGAGCCCTTTCCTAACTACGGTAGCAGCAGCTTCACCTGTCTGCCCGTTCTCTACCTCCTTCCCTTGTGTTAACTTGTCTGTAACCTTTGTGTTTGTTTGCCCTCAATCCTTAAAGGGAGGACCTTTGTCCGTCTGTCTTTTCACTGCTCTGTGATACTATCCTTGCCAAAGGAAGCTCAACAATCTGTTGAATAAATATCATCTTACTCTTGTCTGGAGCAGAAATTCTTAACCTGGGGTACAGGGGCTACAAGAGATTCATTCTTTTCTTTCTCTTTCTTCCCTCTCTTCCCTCCCTTTTCCCCTCTGCTCCCTTCCTTCTCCTCCCCTTTTCCTTCCTTCTTACAGACTCTATGTCACCATTGGTAGAGTGCCTTGGCATCACAGCTCACAGCAACCTCAAACTCTTGGGCTTAAGCACTTCTGTTGCCTCAGCCTCCCAAGTATCTGGGACTACAAAGGCCCACCACAATGCCCAGCTATTTTTTTGTTGTTTAGTGGGCCTGGGCCAGGTTCGAACCCACCAGCCCTGGATCATGTGGCCAGCGCCCTAACCACTGAGCTACAGGCGCCAAGCTGAGATCATTTCTTTCTCCTCTACCTCCCATTCCCATCCTGCTCCCAACTGTAAATGAAATTAAGGTTTAGGGCTCTGTTTCTGTAGCACAGTGGTTACAGCGCCAGCCACATGGAACGAGGCTGGTGGGTTAGAGCTAGGCCCGGGCCATCTAAACAACTGCAACAAAAAAATAGCCAGGTGTTGTGGCAGGCGCCTGTAGTCCCAGCTACTTGGGAGGCTGAGGCAAGAGAATCACTTAAGCCCAAGAGTTTGAGGTTGCTGTGATGCCATAGCACTCTACTGAGGGCAACAAAGTGAGACTGTCTAAAAAAAAAGAAGGCTTATGCAAACTGACCAAGGGGTTGAAATAACAAAGAAATTAATGTTTTGAGTATATATAATTCTTTTCTTTTCTTTTTTTTTTTTTTTTTGAGACAGTCTCATGTTATCACCCCTTGGTAGAGTGCGGTGGCAAACAGCTCACAGTGACCTCAAACTCTTGGGCCCAAGCGATCCTCTCGCTTCAGCCTCCTGAGTAACCTAGGACTATAGGTAGCTGCCACCACGCCTGGCTAGTTTTTTTCTGTAGAGACAAGGTCTCTCTCTTACTCAGGCTGGTCTCAAACTCCTGAGCTCAAGCGATCTGCCTGCCACAGCCTCCCAGAGTGCTAAGATTATAAGCATGAGCTACCACACCCAGCCCTGAAGTTAGGAGTTTAAGGTAAACCTGGGGGGTGGCACCTGTGGCTCAAAGGAGTTAGGGCTCCAGCCCCATATGCCAGAGGTGATGGGTTCAAACCCAGCCCCGACCAAGAAAAAAAAAACTGCAAAAGAAAAAAAAAAAAAAAAAAGGCCAGCCTGGGCAACATAGTGAGACCCCCCCCATCTCTAAGAAAATATTTTTTAAAAATTAAAAATAGCTGTGCATAGTGAGGCTGTCATGAGCTATAACTGCACCACTGCACTCAGCCAAGGATACAGAGAACCTATTCCCTGTCTCAAAAACAAACAAACAAAAAAAAAACTGAAAACCAAAACTCACCTTTCTCACGAAAGAAAAAGCTAAATTCCATCTCTCTATCCTATCTATTCCATTTTCACGAGGAGGAAAGAAACCCTACATTATTTGCATAATTACTACAATGCTTAGCATGTATGAATTGGGCAGCATGAGGTATTTCTTCTCAAGGGTCATGTCTATAGGACACACCCAGATGATAGCTTTAGAAGAGCTTGTAATATTAAGAAGTTACAGGGAACATGCTACTTGGAAGATTCCTATTCTGGGAGAATACTCCAGAACAAAGACTTTTTTTCCTTCCTTAGTGGCTTCTATAATTATTTAAGGAAAAACATATTCTTTATTCATTTGTTTTCTTTCTTAAAACCCAAAGGTTTGGGCGAGCCGGAAGTGGCGGGTTCAGACCCAGCCCCAGCCAAAAACTGCAAAAAAAAAAAAAAAACCTAAAGGTTGACATCATGTTCTTCAAAGGACCTTCCAATTAACTGGCTTGGGTGTCATTCTTAGACTTTGATGCATTTAAAATGTTAGCCAAATGCAGGAAGACGTATTTAGAGCATTTCATTTATAATTACTTCATCAAAAGATTTGGGGGAGGGTCAGGGGTCTCCACTGGGAATTTCCTGATGGCTATGTCACATGTATGTATTTGTGGAAACATAATGTGGATTATCGCCCCCAGTTTATTCTTAGGCAACCTCAAAGTTCCAAAGATCTACAAGGTACCCACAGATAAATCATAGAAAGAAAGAACTACTTCTTGACTTATGATTGCCAAGGTTACAACACCTTGGGGTTAATCCTTAACTGTAACTCATGCTACCATCTCAGAAAATCAGCCACTGTTGAGTCAAAGATTACTGTCACATAGGAAGAACAGTCTGTTAACTTTCTTCCTTTATTTAAATCCTAAATAAACACCTGGCAAGAAAAGGTCATGATTTTGGAAGGAAAAAAAATTTTTTTTTTCTTCTGGCTGTTCTTAACGTAGTTAGCTGACGGCTGATAAGGACTTTTGGATCTTTCCCAACCACTGGCATTTTTTCTTTCTTTTTGCAGTTTTTGGCCACGGCTGGGCTTGAACCCGCCACCTCCAGCATATGAGGTGGGCACCCTACTCCTTTGAGCCACAGGTGCCACCCTCAACCACTGATATTTTTTTTTTCTATTAAAAAGTTATCTAAAGCCACATGTCAGGAGTAGAATGTAATTATTTATTCCAAAAGAATGAAAGGGATTTACTTATACTGGGATTTGATCCAATCATCCTTCATTAGTCTGTTTCACATTGATCACAAAGAGCACCAAATCTTTAAACTAGAGGGGAATTTTGTTTTATGTTTGTCCATAAAACCCTGTATTCAATTTTATGCCCATTTTTCTTGAAATGGATTTGCTGAAATCTGATGTAAGCATCACTGAATCGTAGAGAAGAGTGTACAGAAGCAACAAATAGGAGAACGTTACTTTATAACATCTTTTGAATTTTAGTGCATTTTACCTTCCACCAAAAAATATCCTAAATGGCTTAGCTGGTTAAGAGTATTACAAAGAGATGTCTAAGGTCGAAGTTTTAATCTACTTAACGGCCTGTTTACTTTGCTTAGCTATGTTCTATGTGGCACAATTCACCTCTCTCAAACTTGTATTTCCAAATAAAGGTGGACCAGGTAACAAGACATAAGCAAGGCCATCCCCAGTGACATGGAAACAGTAGAACTGCTGCCAGTGGAAAAAGAGAGCATTTTCACAAACAAGGCATTTCATGTAGTCTTTTCATTCATTTTTTCTGTGTGGCAAGTGCTGATATCATAGAAAAAAAGATATAACCTTTACCTAGAAGAAACTTGGTGTACAAAGAAACTACAATGCAAGGTATACAGAGAGAGACACCAAACCCAGCCTGGAAAGGCAGTAGGGAGTATGGGCAAAAATCGATTTCTAGAAGGTGACAAGAGCTGAAGGATGGAGTGAATGTCACTTTGCACAACTCCAGTAAATGGAGTAGGTAGGTGATGAAAATTAAAAGCCCAGCACGAGTCACTTAAGATATTATTCTTTTTTTTTTTTAATACAAAGTTCTTAATATAATTTTATTTTATTTTTTTGCAGTTTTTGGCCAGGACCTGGGTTTGAACCCGCCACCTCCGGCATATGGGGCTGGGGCCCTACTCCTTTGAGTCACAGGCCCCACACAACATATTATTCTTGAGTTAAAAAAAAAAGTAAGGACTGAGCAATAGGCATTTGGAAATATCTAATATAATATACACAGTCGTAAGACTGAGTCAATCAACCCTTTTACCTTATTGCTAATTTCTATTGTTGAAGAAAAACAACAGATCCCTGAGCTTATAACTAAGTTGGAATCAGACTGGCTTTAGAATAGTCTCATGATAGAGAACGTCTCCTTGTATGACACACATGAAATGTAAGCGAATTAAGCCAACTCTACATGTTGAATTTATATTAAACAGGGTGATAGAAAACTCTTCTTAGGAAACACTATTCTTTTATCTTGCAATACAGTGACGTCACAGACTCCATAAAAGAGAAACTAATCAATTTTAAAGTGATTGAATTTTAAAGTGATTAATCAATCACTTTAAAATTAGTCAATCAAATTAGTGACTGACTAATCAAATTTAAAGTGAGCAAATTGTGACATACAAGATTCCTTCTAAAATTCTACAAATTAGCACAATAACTTAAGAAAATGCCAGGAAGGCTATGTTAACCAGTGTGATGAAAATGTCTACGAAACTAGTGTATGGTGCCCCATGATCACATTAATGTACACAGCTATGATCTAATAAAAAAATAAAAACATAAAAATAAATAAAATTCTACAAAAAGTAAGTGGGCCTTGGTCAAACAGAACTTTTTAAGTCAATGCAACACCACCGCCACCTTGTGTTCAACAGTCTTCATTACACTCCCATTAATGCAAATAATCACATGTAGGATTCTCAACAATTACAGAATATAGCTTTATTTATAGAATCTTACAAATAAAACATTTACAGTCCACATAAGTTAATTTTCTTTTCTAATTTCTTCTCATAACACCTGAGTTATATTTTTAAAAATACTGTGATGGAATTGCAGAACTGTAAAGGGAAATATGAACAATAAAATCCTAACCTCTTTTGCAAAAATCAAACTTCTTTTAAAAAGCAGATTTCTAGCATATCACCATCTCTTTGGAAGAGGACTTACTAAAAACACATCTTAGGTTATCCAAACAGAGAAGCCTTCTTTTTGAAACCCAAGGTGAAGGACCAGTGAGGAACAGCTCCAAGTTGACACTTGACACAAAATACCTTTAGCAGCAAGGATGGTGACAACCTGCCCACCAGTGGTGACGTGAGAAGTAGCAGAGCCCCTGTCCCTGGCTTACCATTCTAGCATGTGACATACTTTCCATGGTAACATTAGTATGAGCTGGTCCATCCAGAAAAAGGCTGAAGCTGCTAAAGCTAGGGGTGAAAAAAGTCCTCAAAACAACTCACCACTCCGTAGACTTCTAATATGTACAAATGCTTAAAACAGCAAATTCAACATTTAAAAGTCAAAAAGAAATTGCCACATTTTCAACTCATGAGGCAAATCTGTTGCCAATGGCAACTTACAATCAGTCGGATTGAGTGTCTCCACCCCTCTTAAGCTCCGACTAGGACTGACCTCTGCTCCAGTTATAGCTTAAAGAGGATTTCCCTTTGAGGCAGCTATCTATGAAAGGAAACTTCTTAAGTTGATATACGTGTGCACAAAAAGGGTCGGCACCCTACTATTTCATATTTTATTTTTAAACATATTAAAGATTATATTTTTGAGTTCATCTCCTAACCTAGAAGCCCACTAACTCTAACTTAGTATTCTACTCCCAAAGTATATTTTTGAGGAATGACAGGATCTGTAGGGAATGCTAAAATTATCAATTTAATACATCGATATGAGTTAATAAGTAAAGCAAAATCTTCCAGACTCTTAAACTTTGAGTGTTATTTTCTGCTAACTCCTGAAAGCAGACTGAGGAAAAAAACAGAAACGATGAAGAATTATTCTAAGACAGTAACAACAACAATAATAATAATATATTAATAAAAAGTTAGATTCCAACATTCAAGGAATTGGTTCTTTGGTAAAATTGGACCACAATCCTATCAGGAGTCAGTCCTGATATTTAATCTAGGATCTTGATCACTGAGGTTTTCTTCCTTCTTCAGCTTAAATTCAAATGTACTGAAGCCAATAGGCAGGGTAAGGAGAAAAACTTATAAAGTATCACTGCTCATGTTCTTGCCACAAATATTCCTGGTTTGAGGTATGCTTCCCAAGAAGAAAAAACAAAATAGATGCTGCTTTTGATTACTGAGAGTGGGCAGTTTTTCTGTGCAAGAACAGAAAAACACGGGTGCTGGCAATGAACCAGTTTTCCGATCAGTCATGCATACAAATCAGTTTGTGAACACGGCCCCTAGGCTGCGGCTGTGGGCACCTCTAAGAAAGGCTTCTGGAGAGACTGGCTCCCCAAAGAGGCTAAAGAATCTCACATTATCAATATGATAATAATAAATCAATTCACCTAGTGAACCTGGAGATTAGCTCCCCGTGAAGCCAGAATTCTGAGGTGAGGGCTCCACAGTGCCTGAGGCCAGCCTACAGTTTCAAGACAAGTATATCCATTCACTTTTTAGAGAGAATTAGAGCAATTCCTACTCAATTCAATACAGGATACAACCTTTTTTGTTTGGGGAGAGAGGATGTGGTAACCTAGAGAAGACATTTAAAACTCATTTGCAACATAATGATCAGGGCCCCAACCCAAGTTCTGACCTTTCATTTCAGAGTCACCTATTCTCTGTACTTTTATTAGTTATTAACAAATCCGAAATCTTGCCTGTACTGATTCCATTTCTGATGACCAATCCTTGTCTAAGTAGAGCATAAGCTGGAACTCCAGTTCTCCAGCCTCCCCTCCAAAACAAACACTGTAAGTGTGCTCAGAATGTGCTTCTAGGGAGGCAGCTAAAGGTCTCTGAGAAGATGGAAGAGGTGAAAATCACAGCAAAATCAAGTGTTTTCTTGCAGAGCTCCTAACCCTCTAATTTTGTCTGTGTTGACCTGAAAGAAGTCCAGGCAACTACACCTCAGAGTTAGCTTTCTTGGACAGCCACAGATAGCAAATGCTGGGCACCCCAGTGGAACAAAGTAGCCTCCTGACAAGCTGAGCATTATTGGTTGGGTCTACTCCTTCTCACTCAGGAAGATCCCCGCCTCTTCTCCCATCTCATTCCTCTATTCTGATTTTCGGTTCTCTTTGAGAAGCAATGGGCAACTGAACAGACATTTTAAAAATGGGAAGGATTCCTGTCTCCTGTCTCTTCTCTGTGACACTATGTGAGTCCAGTTCAAAATCGGCCCACTGCACACTTAGGTGCCTGGGCCCCAAACTACGGACTCACCTCTTGAGATATTTCTAACCAAGTTTAACCACTAGCTATACTTTTGTACTATTGGGTAAAGGATTCGAAATCTTTCAGCATTGGTTCCAAGAGAAAAAGGCCAGGGTGATCAGAGAAACAAGTTAGGCTTGTCTTGGAAGCTGCGTTCAGGTTCCAGAGTCACTATGAGAAAAGGAGAAGAGAGAGTGCGAGGCACTACCTAGAGACTGGTTACCAGGGTGGCTTATTCCTACGATAGAGCATTTTAAAAACAGCTGACATTTGAATGCAGGAACACAGTCTGTGTCGGTTTTTAATAGAACTGCCTCTTCATGGTGCTTCGTGGCTGCTGAGTCCTTGGGCCAGGGATCAAGCAGCCCAGGGCCCTACCCAATCTGGATCTGCCCTGAATACATAGTGAGGACCAGCATGATGGTGAATCCAGTCAAAAGGCCCAGGTTTTGGATGACGAAGGGGATCAAGATGCTGCCCTTCCTTTCATCTTCTTGGCAGACGTCATTCATCTCAGGGAACTACAAGACAGAAAAGAGAGCTGCATTTCCTTTCTCAGCACATCCAGGCCCATTCGGTTACTGAGATAAATGTCAAATTGGCTGACAAAATTAACAGCAGCAGCTAAACCCTGAATATAACGGCCTTTATCTAGGGTGGTTACCAAGACCTTACAGTTACTGAGATGAAACGAAGTACTCCAGCTGGGTGTTGTGGGGTACGCCTATAGTCCCAGCCAGTTGGGAGGCTGTGGCAAAAGGATCACTTGAACTCAAGGGCCTGAGGTTGCTGTGAGCTATGACGCCACAGCAATCTACCCAGGATGACGGAGTGAGACTCTGTGTCAAGAAATAAAATAACCCAAAAAACCCCACAAAGTACTCAACATGCATGTGGCCTGCGCTATGTTTAGATGCTGGCTAAAAATAAATGCACTCTGATTAAAAAGAAAAGAAAAAAAAAAAAAAGTACACTTCAAAAGCATTTGAAAAGCCAGGCGCTGTGTGCTAAGTAATCCCAGCACTTAGGAGGCTAAGGCAGGTAGATCACTTGAGCTCAGGAGTTCAAGACCAGCTGGAGCAAGACCAAAGACCCTGTCTCTAAAAGAATAGCCGGGCATTGTGGCGGGCACCTGTAGTCCCAGCTACTCAGGAGGCCGAGGCAGCAAGAGAATTGCGTAAGCCCAAGAGTTTGAGGTTGCTGTGAGCTGTGACATCACAGCACTCTACCCGGGGCTAAAAGTGAGACTGTCTCAAAAAAAAAAAAAAGCACTTGAAAATGTCTTTTTGCTACTAAAATGTTGTGATGTCGCTTCCCGAGAAAACAAAAGCACTTGAAAATGTCTTTTTGCTACTAAAATGTTGTGATGTCGCTTCCCGAGAAAACCGCATGACTATATAAAGGGACAAAGAATGGAGTGGATCAGGGTCTTGTGCTTCAAGAAAGGTAACAACCACAAGACTGTCAAGTAATGCCAAAAAAATAAAACAAACAAAAAATCAGGTGGGCTTCCCACGAGACAGGAAACCATCCATTAAGTAAAACCTTTCCACAGGGCAAGGCTGGATCATGGTAGTCAGCGTTCTCATCATCTCATCAAAACTACTATTTTTAGGCTGGATATGGTGGCTCCCAGCACTCTGCGAGCCCGAGGGTAGATTGCTTGAGTTCAGGAGTTTGAGGCTAGCTGAGCAAAAGCCAGACACTGTTTCTGCTAAAAATAGAAAAATTAGCTGGGTCTGGTGGCAGGTACCTGCGGTCCCACCACATGGGAGGGCGAGGCGGGAGGGCAAGGCGGAAGGATTGCTTAAACCCAGGAATTTGAGGTTGCTATGAGCTAGGCTGACACCGTGGTACTCTAGCCTGGGCAGAGTGAGACTCTATCTCAAAAACAAAAACAAAACAAAACTATGATTTTTAAAGGATATGGAAAAATAATTCATGCAAATAGGCCAAAGACCAGGTCTTGCCAACAAAGAAGGAAAGGAAATGAGCCTCATTATATAAAAGATGCACAAGATTAGGTATTTCACTAGTAAATTCAAAACTACTTAAATGGTTATACCAAATGCTAGCAGACATAATACAAGGCATATGTTCAGGTTCTGCTAATAATGTAAAAAGGTTAAACCCTTTTATTTATTTATTTATTTTTTGGACAGAGTCTCAAGCTGTCACCTGGGGTAAACTGCCGTGACATGACTGCTCACAGCAACCTCAAACTTTGGGCTTTAGTGATTCTCTTGCCTCAGCCTCCCAAGTAGCTGGGACTACAGGCGTCTGCCACAACACCTGGCTATTTTTTATTATGGTTATCATTGTTGTTTAGCAGGCTGGAGCCGGGTTCGAACCCGCCAGCCCTGGTATATGTGTCCGGCGCCCTAACCACTGAGCTACGGACACTGAGCCAAGTTAAACCCTTTTACAAAGCAATTTGGCAATACTTGTTAAAACCCTAAAATTGTGTATCTACCCCTCAAGCCAGCAATTCCACTTCTGGAATTAAGGTAAACCCTCTCACCAAATAATAGTGCCAGTGAAAGGGATGTTTTCAAAGAGTATGTACTGTAGAAAAATGTCTAAGTTAAAAAAGGAATCAACGTAAAATTGTGTATTTAATGTGATTATAGTTATTTAAAAATAGATGCACATATGCATTGAAAGAAAAAAGAAACAAACCAAAGTTTTTTTTTTTTTGAGATACAGTCTCATTCTGTCACCCAGGCTAGAATGCTGTGGCGTTATAGCTCACAGCAACCTCAAACTCCTAGGCTCAAGAGATCCTCTTGGCTCAGCCTCCCAAGTAGCTGGGATAATAGGCATGTGTCACCTCACCCGACTAATTTTTTAATTTTTAATAGAGACGGGGTCTCACTCTTGCTCAGGCTCATCTTGAACTCCTTAGCTCAAGAAATCTACCTGCCTCAGTCTTCCAGAATGGTAGGGTGACAGGTTTGAACTACCGCACCCTGCCCAAACCAAAGTATTAATTGTCATTGTTTTAGGGTAGAATGATTATGGGCAATTTTCTTTCCTCCTTTTCCTCCTATGCTCCTTTCCTCTATTTATCTATATGTACCTATTCTATAATATTTAAGTAAGGACCCTACATTGAGTATAATCATTTTCTTTAATGACATATGCTAATAGAAACAGAAGCTTTTCCTTCTTTAAATCTAATGTCCTCTTAAAAACCACTGAATTGTAGTCCTTACACAGATAACTCAATAAAGCTTGGTAAAGCTATTTTTGTTGTTGTTGTGGACAAGGTCTTGCTGTCACCTGGGCTGGAGTGCAGTAGCATCATCACAGAGCACTGCAACCTCAAAATCCTGGCCTCCTACCCTAGCCTCCCACAGTGTGTGAGCCACTGCACCTGGCCATGTTAAAATAAAGCTATTATTAAAAACAAACTACCCAATAATGTTCCTGTAGCTGCCCTCCCAACGAATTCAATAATCTGGCCCAATTTTGCATATGTGGCATCAACTCTGAAAGACTTACCATATCAGCCAGGGATATATACAAGAACATTCCTCCAGCCAGCGCGAAAATCCAGTTGGCAGAGAAGTGGCTGCCGGCCAGGATGCCAAAGGCCAACCCCAAGTAGCAGCAACAGGCAGAAAGGAAATTGAAGAAGAGAGCTTGCTGAATGCTCATCCCGGCATTGAGCAGGATGACAAAGTCTCCTGTGGAGGGGAGAAAAGAGGCAGAATGGTGAGAGAAGAGTCACATGATGTATCAGGAGGCAGATAACACTGATGATATCAGACTGCTTAAACTACAGGTGAAGCCTTGAGACTGAAGTGACAAGACTAAGAGACCTAGATCTTCCTATTTAGGAACTCTCCTTTTGCCAAAATGGTCATGTATTTCTAACTTAGAGGGTGAAAATAATTCCCAAGATTTTTAAAATAGATGACCAAGCCAGCACTGGCCTCGTTTCTCTTTTGACTGGTAGTGAAATGGATGGAGCTCCCTTCCTCACAACTACTGTGATCAGTGTTTTTAGGAAATGAAATTAAGACTGAGAGAATTTAAATTAATTTGCCCAAAGTCACAGCCAGTCAATGACAAAGTCAGGATTTGACCTCAAGTTGCCTCTGAGCCTCCAGGGTCCTGGCTTTCTGCATTTCCCTCCTATAGATAAAACTAAGTCCCTCCTAACCCCCGATCATTTACTTCCCCCGCTTGCCAGACTGCCTACACACACCACAGCCTTTGGGAGGCTAAGATGTACTTTACTGAGTCCTCAGAATAGAGTGAGGCATGTGTTAAGTCCTTTTTACCATTTGTGTTTCTCTTTTTTTTGAGACAAGAGTCTCACTCTGTCACCCTGGGTAGAGTGCCCTGGCATCATAGCTCACAGCAAACACAAACCCTTGGGCTTGAGTGATCCTCTGGCCTCAGCCTCCTGAGCAGCTGGGACTACAGGTGCCTGCCACCACACTTGGCTAGTTTTTCTATTTTTAGTAGGCACAGGTTTATTCTTGCTCAGGTTAGTCGAACTCCTGAGCTCAAGCAATCTAACTACCTTGGCCTCCCAGAGTGCTAGGAATTACAGGTGAGAGCCACTGCACCCAGCCACCATTTATTTTTCTAAAGATAAGCACCATTATTATTAACCCCACTGCACAGGTGAAGAAACAGTCCACAGCACAGGGACTAAGGGGAAACAAGCATCCCTGTAAAAAACGCCATCATTTGAAATTATCTATCATCTATTAAGAAAAAGTAACTATATTTTACACAGCGTAGGGAGTGTGATAATTAGTTACACTAAGTATTGTGAAGTGGGTGAAGAACACAGTAAAATTTAAGCCATATGACAACCGAGGAAGCACAAGTGGACACCCGCCTACCCAGCTCATGCGGGAACTCCTCACAGAGGATGGCCACAGAAGTGCTGATGCCTTGGAAAACGGATACGGTGAAGGAGGCACCAATGGCCAGACCATCGATGAAATTGTGGAGGCCATCACTGAGGGTGATCATCCAGGCCAGGGTGCCGATGTGGGAGTATCGAACACCTTTCAGCCAGTAACAGGTGCTCTGGGAAGCCTGCAGGTCCTACGAGAAAGCACATGCCCGCGGCCTGCAGAGTCAGAAGCTGAACCAGGTGCCTTCCAGGTGGGGCCAAGGCCATTGCCTCTTAGAGCAGTGGTTCTCAACCTTCCTAATGCCACGATGTGTTTTCATTGTTACAAAGCAGTCGACCCACAGGTTGAGAACTGCTGTCTTAGAGGCGCCCACCAAGCAGCTGACAGCTCCCTCACCTGCACAGACAGTGAGCCTACGATGACCTTCTCATCCATCACGGGGGCTTTGCCGTCCAGCTCGTTGCTGCAGTGTTGAGGAATCATGTGATCCAGATCGCCATTCTGCAGCTTCTCCATCACGCCCTCCTCCTGGTCCTTCTTGGAAGGCAGTGTCTCGGAGGTGTAATGGCTGTGTCCCTGGTGATGCTATAGGGGTGACAGGGAGGGGTCAACATGACACTCACCAAAACCACAGACCTGACTGAGTGCCTAACTGGAGCAAGTGTGCCAAACATGGGAAAGACCTCATTTCTACCATCAAAGAAAACACAAGTAGCTCACACACACAGAAGTGTAGGGAGATAAGGACTTGGTGTTAGATGTCAAAGCTGTCACTTTAAGGCAAATGCTCACTGTAGCAAGGTGGCCACTGCTTAAGACATTTAGAACTCCTTTGCAATGGGCAACTATGCAGGGAATAACTATATGTCAGAACTATACTATAATAATCAGTTCTGTCTGTGGCCATCATTCTTCATACATGATGAATGTACGTTATCAAGCCCCTCTCCCATCTAAAGATACACACACAGGAGAACCTCTGTAAGTTGACCACCCAAAGGATTGTAACAAACTGATCAACGTAAGGAATTAGGCCTACTGTACTTGCAAGTACAGGAGGGCCTGTCTGATCTATGAAAATTAGGCCAACTTAAGGAAGCGATCAGTGTAGGGAGGTCAACGACAGAAGTTCTATTGTATATTAAACAGATAATCTAGAATAAAACAAAGGGGATAAATGATTGCTTAGTAAAAGGCACACAGGCCAGACCTTGTCTCTGGTCTGGCCTCACCCTGGGGCAATATCCTCAAAAGGTAAAATGGGATCATCTCCTCTAGAAATGTGTGTTTCATGAGACTTGTGGTGTTGAGCTAACACCACTTACCGAAACACATCACTGGCATTTTCTGAAATCGGTGCTTTCCCTAGAAGAACCTCCCTTCCCAACAATTGGGCCTCACCTCATTTTTCGGTTTAAGAAGCATCTTCAAGATCTTCTCTGTGAAAAAGAAAAGATAAAAGCCCCCAAACACCACTGCAGACTTGGAGACATAATAATCTTCCATAGGGTTAAAACCAAAAGCCTGTGGACCCAGAAACACAAAATGAGTTTAAGAAAATAAAAAAAAATAAAAAATCTTCACTGGTTTCCTCTCTTCTCTGAACTACTTCCTTGACTCCAGGGAAGGAAACAGACAGAATGGAATAACTCTGCTATCAACCTATTCTCCTTCCAGCAAATCTAATCCTTGTTTTCTGATGTGACATCTCCCAAGCTTATTTTTCTGATGTAAAACACAGATCATCTATAGAATTTTAATCTCAGGAAGGACAGTCTTGGGTATGGTTTTCTACTTTTAATTTCTGTTGGTGCTTTGCTACAAAGGCATACTTGGTCAGCAAATTCCGTATTTAAGGAGAAGACACTTGTGTTTATTTTCATCTTATTCAGTGTCCCTGGTTGATCTGCCTGTAAACACAGGGAGGTGGTGTAATTATACTTTCTAAAACAGGAAACCCATTTCCCAGTTAAATAGGAAGAACTGCAATATCTTCCTGACCGCAGACCTCCCAGTGACCACAAAGCCAAAAAGCTGACTATGTTATGAGGAGCATCTATTTCGGGGGGTTTTGTTTTGAGTTCTTTCTGAAAATTTCACTTATTTGAAGTGGGGGAAACGGAGGCCTGGCACAGTGGCTCAAGCCTATAATCCTAACACTCTGGGAGGCCAAGGCTGGAGGATCGTTTGAGCTCAGGAGTTAGAGACCAACATGGGCAAGAGTGAAATCTCCATCTCTACTAAACATAGAATAAATTAGTTAGGCATGGTGGCACATGCCCATTAAGTCCCAGATACTTGGGAGGTTGAGATAGAAGGATTGCTAGCGCCCAGGATTTGAGGTTGCTGTGAGCCAGGCTGACATCTCGGCACTCTAGCCTGGGCAACACAGTGAGACTCTGTCTCAAAAAAAAATAAATTGGGGAGAAGGAATCCATTAAAAAGAGACAAGACTAGAAATCATGAGAATGCTATTCCAAGTTAAGCTCCTGATTTACGGTAGAATCTTGTAAAGTGTCTAATGGCCTGCTCCCCTGTTTTCTGACGGGCCACTCCAGTCCTCTCCTGAATAGGCTAAAGATAGAGGTTGATCTCAACTCCAAGCAACTCTGGGCTACTTAAAAGGTAAATGTTGCTCTTTTAAGTTTTAACAGGACCAAATTCACCTGCCAGTGAAACAACACATTCAGGTCAACTTTCCAAGACAGTCAAATCATCTTAGGGGAAAGGAAAGTGAAAACAGACAAATAACACCTCTCCATAAAAAGCCATGGGGCATGGTGGAACATCATGGCTACAAGAATCTCAAAACCCGGATTCTAGGTGCAGGAATATGTGCAAGTCGGATTCCAAAGGGTGAAACATTACTTATTCTACACGCCAGCATTGACCTAAGGATCAACCGTGAAAAAAACAAAATAGCACTTTGGAAAACTTGGTATTACAGGAAGCATGAGGAATCCATCCTGGTTTTGTCTAGGCCTGTCAGACCACCTACAAGGAAAACTCCTCATGCTTATTATAATTATCCGGTCTACTGAAGCGATTATGCCAAATCGGATAAAAAATCTCCAAGGCTGCCTACCAAACTTTACAAATACTGTGCTCCTCTTCCTTTGAGAATTTTCTTGTTAACTTTGGTAAAGGTACCGTCAATGTACGTGAAACCAGACCATGTTTTACTTAGATTACCTTTACCCTAAAACTCCCTACGGAGGAGAACCGATCTTTGTACTGAGACCTGTGGGTTTTGTTGATGTGTGCACCAAAAGCCACAAACGGAGAGGCATAAAGCGATCCACAGAGAGATCTCACTCCACTACCCTTTTCCACTCAACATTAGACAGTGCTTTCCAGACACCAGGCTCTAGATGCTTATAAATATTAACTCATTTAATCCTCAAAACATCATCTTGAGATCAGCCCCCTATTGCTGTCCCCATGTTTTTTTTTTTTTTAACATCTGAGGGAACAGGAGGACAGAGAGGTAAGTGGTTTGTTCAAGATCATACAAACTGTAAATGGAATTGAACCTAGGCCTTAAAACCTATGCTTTGCTGCCTGCCTCTCCTAGCTCAGGTTCAAGTCCTAGTTTCACTTTCCAGAAGGAAAGAATGCCAAGGAGTCCTCTCTATGCTTTCCATCTAAACGCAGGACCCTCCCACTGTGCCCTGAGGTCCCCCAGGAGACTGATGCGCTCCTGCTTGAGAAGGCTCTGGCCTGCCATACCTCGGGGATGAGCTGGAAGAGGGCGTTGGAGTAGAGGGTTCCAATCGCCAGAGCTATGAAGTAGAGCAGCAGCCTCGTGTAAAAGGTCTTCTTCATGAAGGGCACCACACTGGCCCCCATGAGAGAGCAGAGGGAGATGATGGTCACACAGAGGAGACCATATCCCCACACTGCCGTCGTGAGGGAGGGCCAGCCCCACCCAGGGCAGGGAGAAGGGCACAGCAACCACCATTTAGGGGACGGAAGGTGGAAGGATGGGGTGGCAACAAGGAAAGTTTGGTGGATATTAACAAAGGAAACACAAAAGAAAAAATTAGAGAGAGACAAATAGGGAGGGAGAGAGAAACAAAATTTGTTAGTGATTCAAGTCTGATGCAATTTCCTTCAATCAATTCAGGAGAAATGAGGAGGAATTCAAGGTGGCCTTGGAACCCTGGAACTACTGCCCCTGCCGCTCTGGGTGGCCCATAGAGTCATCCCTGGCGGCAGGTGTGAGTGGCAGGGCAGGGTGCTGCCTAGTCACACACCCAAGGCCTGCTCAGGCCTCCCACAGAGGCTGCCCTGGGCAGACTTTGGAGTCCAGGGCTCTCTTTCAGAGGAAACAAGAGCCAGTGGAAAGACTAGTCACTCAGTTGCCGTGTTTGCTTTTCCACATCCAATCCGTACCGCATGAGTACGCATGATAACACCAGGACCTGTTTTGGTCTGTGCAAGACACAACAAAGTCAGCTGTGCAGGGCAGAGGCATGGAACACTACAAATACCCAATGCCCATAAGAGCCAGTATCTTAACTTCCCTGTGTTTTACTTTCATTTGTTTGTTTTTTCCATTTTCTCTGAGAGGAGGGACTCAAATACAGAGAACAGAGTTCCAGGATTACCCAGTCACCAAAAAATATCTCCTCAAGCATTTCCCACTGTGACACTCCATCCGAGCTTTCAGTCCAGGCCACAAAGAAGGCAGGACAGAACTGTGCCAGGAGGAGACCCGCCCTGAGCCACAATTACAATATTTCCATTAAAATAGACAGCAAGGCATTTCATTTCAAATCTTTTAAAAATTAAGAAATTCACATTTCTGGAGCTGAAAAAATTAGCCCAAGATGAGGCCTCCCACAAGAAGTGCTTGCTGGAGCCACATGGGATTTTGAGACACTGTCAAGGTGTTAACCTTACAGCAGATTATTTCTCTGATTAGGAAGCAGCCACAGGCAAGGCACGGCATCCTGGCCTGCACTTTTTCCACGTTGGACTTTTGAATGGGCAAGTCTAGGAAGCTGGCTCTTTATGAAAAGTAGTGCCCACCATTCCTTAAGGGGCTTGACCACATGTCTGCACATCCTTGCCCCCTCCAGCAGTGCCCCAGCCTAAGCTGAGAACGTGGGCCAACTGTCATCTTGGGTCTTATTTTGATAGCTCCTCAGTGATAGCAATTAAAAAACAAAATTAACAAACATTTTAAAGTAAGGGTATCAGGAAGTCGGTCCTATCAGGAAAAAGTCGAGATGCAAGGTATGAAGGATTGAATGCCCTTTCACTTATTTTGTAATTTTTTATTTTGTTTGTTCTTGTCAAATAAATAGTCTTTGTCCAGCTCTCTATGCTACAGATTATGACCTGCTCAAAATTCATTCACTTTTTAGGCTAATCCTATGAATCAGTTGGTAACCTCTTTCTTCCCATCTCATTCCAGATGGATAATCTCTTAATGCCCACACCTGAGTACCACCAGGGCTTCTCCGAAGGCTTGGGCAGCGCCCACTGCTGCAGCTTTCCCCGGAGCCCTCACGATGGGGCTGAGGAGGGGACACCGAGATGTCCCCAACAGGGAGAGCGAATGGGGAGAGCCTTGCATCTGACAGTACCTGAAAAGGCCAGAGGCAAACCTGAGTACCCAGGGAAGTGAAAGATGGTCCCTTAAATCCCGAGTTAGAAGTCATTGGTGGCCCTTGATATGAGGGAGAGGCTCATTGTTCAGAGAGCAGTCGTTGGGTGCCTCAGAGCCCAGGGTGAGGGACTTGTCAGCCGGGGGAAGGCTCCGCATGGCGCCTGGGGGAGGAGGACGCACACGCTTCTGTTCTACTGCACCTCTGGGATGAGCTGGAACAGCGCGTTAGAGAGCAGCGTTCCAATGGACAGGGCGATGAAGTAAGTGAGCACGCGGCTGAAAAACGCTTTCTCCATGCAGGGCAGGACGAGGACTCCCAGGAGAGAGGCCAGGTTAATCAGTGAGACACTGAGAAAACCAAAGCCCCACACTGTGGAGGAACAAGAACAGATGGGGGCCTCCATTACCGAGAGCGGGGTGCTCCCGCTGCCTGGGGCGGGCCCGCTTGGGGCACACAGAGATCTGCTAATCCATCAGTAAACACCTGCCGAGTTCATCTCCTGTCAAACCTGCCATCCAAAAGCAGCTTACCTTTTGAATGGATGGATGCTCACAACATTAAAGGTGAAAGACCGGGTTAGTTAAACACCCATAGCGGGAGACAATCTGAAACATCACACAGGCAGTGCTCGTGAAGTGCCAAGAGTGGGCAGCACATGCCAGCACAAAGGACACCAGGCTACTCAGGGCTCTAAGGAAGAAGGGCTCATAGCCCATCGGGTCCACTGGGCAGGATCAGAACTACCAGGAAGAGGAGAGAAAGGAGGAGGAAGCTGGCCAAGGGCAGCCTCTGGGAGGCCTTAAAAGTAAAACCAAATGTGTTGGCCTCCGTGTGGTTCAAAGAAAGCCAGGAAGAAAATGGACAAAATGGCACCTGCAGGCTGCTCACAAAGGCCAGCATGCTTGACTTTCCACACTGCCCAGGGGGCTGACAATGTGCTAGAGTCCTCTTGGGGATACAAAAATCATCAGTACAATCAACGCCTCCCTGCTGAAGACAACTGCATCCTGTCTGAGGAAGGGTTGCTGGGCAAGCACTCAGCTCATCAGCTGGGGAATCCACGTGAGGGTGAGCTCCTGGCTCAGGCTCCTGGTCTCCTCGCCCGGCTCACCTTCCACAGTGGTCGGCCTCCCTCCTTCTGCCTGCTCGTTCTCCTCATTTTCCTGGTTCTCAGAGGTGCAGGCCTGCAAGTCCAGCTGCTGCAGGATGGTGGGGCAGAACTCCTGGAACTCACTCTTTCCGATCCGCGACCGGTCACTGAAATTGTGGGCAGCAAAGAGGTCTCCGGAACCGAAGCACTGAAACACAGGGAGGGAGTAGGAGGCCTCTTAGAACCTCTGAAAACCCAACTTACTCAGCCTTCCCAGAGAAAATAAGAAGACGGAAATGTCCAAATTGCAGTGAGTTTGTAGATTTGGCTAGTCTAGAGGGGAGAGCAAGTTGGTCCCTAAACCTGAAAGACTGGTAAGCAGTCTTAGGGACTGGCCACCAAGGAATGTTACACTTATAAGCACAGCCATCTATAAACAGTTGCCTGAGCAGGTTTAGGAACAAGACCCCAATCATCGTGACCTGGTGTGGTTTCTAGAAAACATGCCTGAGATACAAGCTCCATCCAGATACCAAATCTAGATGCAAATCACAACAGCCCAGCGAGCTGTTATATATTAAAATGCATATTCCAGACACTTCTCACATCTGGTATGAATGGGGGTGGGGCTCCTGGGAAACTGTGGTGCCACCCAATCAGACCAACACATGGGTACTATTAGTCTCCTCAACTATGAGTATTCTGCTCAGCCTCAAGGAGTGTTGGCAGAAGTTAGAGGAGGAAAAATCTAAAAATTCTAAGTTGGGCAAGGAGCAATGATGGACTGGCTGGCAGCGTGCGCACTCAGCCACCTTGGGAGGCAGCTGGTAAGTGGTTCTCACGTACCATTCCTATGACATGCTGCATAATTATACTTTATGCCCATACACGTCAGTCCCTTTCTGACCTTGGTTTTACTTGAATGGGTCTATCTCTAAGAGTTAGACCTCTGCTCTGGTTATGCTGACAAAATAAATTTCTAGGGCTCTAAGGGCTGAGGACTGGATCCAGTGACCACCCCCCACCCCCCACCCCCGTTCCCAAGATACTGCTGCTGCCCTGGCAGGCCCCAAGACCAAGATGACCTTGGGTCAGGCTGCAGCACCCTCCCGGGCACTCTCTCTGCCTCTTCACCCACTTGGTCATTTACCGATTTGGGAGGTTCTGTCTGCATCCACGCCACCTGGTCCCCCTTGTCTACCTTACCTCTCCAAACTCTACTCATCCTTCAAGGGGCAGCTCCAGGAAACCTCCCTGTGAACCTGCCCTGGTTATTCCAGCACTCTCATCGTCTACCCCTCCCATTTCTGAATCTTTCAATTACCGTCTAACTCACAAAATGTAATGCCTCATTTTAATACCATCTGATGCTGTCCCCTGTTGGTTGAGCTCCCCATCAGACAGTAAACTCCTTAAATATGATTCATTTTCCTCCACTGCTCACAACACTTAGCACAGGGTACAGAGTAGATATATTAAGACTTTACTGGCTGGCTTGTATTTGGCTGCCACAAATAGCCTCAGACTGTGATTAGCCAAGATGATGTGGAAAAAAGAAGACAGAATCAAGAGCCAAAAGACCAGGCTGCTAGTCCCGGGTCCTTCTAGGGCCTCACTGTAAAAAGAAGATAATTCCACCTGCACCTAGAGGGACCAAACAGCTCACCTGAGATAGTGTGCAAGAGCCTTGCGAGCCAGAACCCCCACTGGAAATGCTATCCTGGGAGCCATCACTTACCAGCACGTCTAGGTGATTCAAGCACTGCTCTAAGAAGTCTGGGGGGCTGAGAACCCCACTTCTCTGTTGCCCTTTATAAGGGCTTTAAAACACCCACACAGGTGTCAGGAGGTCCTGTAGAACTCAAGACTTTGCTGATCCAGAACAAAGCAGCCTGCCCACTCTGTCGTCAAAGACCTGTCTGTCCCACCTTACCTAAGCCCACCAGCTCAGCTACCCCATCCCAACAAGACAGGGAGCTGCTGGCCCAGAGGACAGCCTTACCGTTGAGAGGTTCCTCTGGCCATGCATTGGGTGGGTGACATTCTTGTGGCCCACCCCCACATGCAGGTTTTTGAGCAGGGCCTTCAGCTGCTGCAGAGTGAGACTATCACCCTCGCCATAGCGATGCATGAGATCCTGCAGGAAGGCAGAGGCGCTGATGCCTGGCATGTCCATGGATGCAGCGCGGGCCTCAGGAACAGCTCTCCATAGGCTAAGCAGGGCCAGCAGGAAGCCGCTGTGGAAGGCTGGGTGCAACAGCTTCATGGTGACCAAACCAGCCTATAAGAGCAAGAAGACAGGTGAAGGCAAGGCCTCTCCCACCCCACCTTCTGCTGGCAAGTGTACCAGACTTCTTCTGTAGCAATTCTGTGTCCCTTCTCAATTCCTCTGCTTAGCCTTTGAGAAAAACCATTTTTTTTGAAAGGACAGTCTGAAAATTAATAAAAAGGACAAATTCAACAGGCCTGACTAAATTTAAAAATTAAGTGAAACGGTGATGCGGTTATTATTTTTAAAAAGACCTTTTAGTGATACTGAAATAATTACGGATTAATTGATAACTGGGATTTGCTTCAGAAAAAAGGAAGGAGGTGTGTGCCTAGGGGTGCAGATAAGACAGGAAGGGCAGGAGGTGGTAACTGTCAAAACTAAGGGGAAGGGAGCTGGGAATTCATCAGACTTCTGCCTATTTTTGTTGCATTTTAAATTCTCCGAAATAAAATAATTATTAAAAACTAAACACTGCCCAGGTGCAGTGGCTCACACTTGTTATCTCAGCACTCTGGGAGGAGTGCTTGAGTTTAGGAGTTCAAGACCAGCCTGAGCAAAAGTGACTCCAGCTCTGCTAAAAATAGGAAAACTAGCTGGGTGTTGTGGTAGGTGCCTGTAGTCCTATAGTTCCTTTTTTTTTGCTGAGACAGAGCCTCAAGCTGTCACCCTAGGTAGAGTGCTGTGGCATCATAGCTCACAGCAACCTCCAACTCCTGGGCTTAAGCAATTCTCCTGCTTCAGCCTCCCAAGTAGCTGGGACCACAGGCACTCGCCCGACGCCCGGCTATTTTTTGGTTGCAGCCGTCATTGTTGTTTGGCAGGCCCCAGTCTGGATTCAAACCCGCCAGCTCTGGTGTATGTGGCTGGCGCCTTAGCCACTTGAGCTATAGGCGCTAAGCCGAGTCATAGGCATATTAAGTAAAAAAGTAGAACGATTATGTAGCAGAACTGAAAAATGAAAGCTTAAGGTAGCAGGACTGATGATTTTTCTTTTGTTAATCACTTCCCTTAGCATGGTTACAATTTAATTAGTGACCTAAGCAATAGCAGGAGGGGGAAATGAGCCTCCCTCCTCCAGACCAAAGTGCCGGTCACTTGGCTGTCTCCTCCCCAGACACCCACCTCACAGTGTACCACTCCCCATCCCAGGGCCTGTTCTTATGGCAGACGAGCAACAACAGAGTGGCTGAGAGCAGGTGTGCCTGGATCCTGGCTCCGCCACTCCCTGGCAGTGTGATCTGCAGTAAGTTATTTAACCAGAGTCAACATTCTAGAACTGCCCAGAGCAGCAACACAGCTTACCATTGCCGTACCTGTGGCTAGAACTTCCACACAGCTATTTACCAGATCCGTGAGCACACACAAGTTACTCAGCCTCTGCCTACCTCATTTTACTCATCTATAAAATTGGTACCCACGTCACTGGATTATTGTGTAGAAAATTCAGTGGCATACGTTATGGCAAGGCCTCACTAAGACCTGAATGACAGAAAATGCTCAGTGAAATGTGGTTATTATTATCTCCCCAATTTTGACTCCCTCTCAGCCCAAATGTCAAGCTGCTAATGGAATAGTCAGGAATATCCTATGACTAACTTTACCTTCCCCTAAAACTACTGTTGAGTGCAGGCTTGGGGCTCACGCATCACGAACGTCCCCTGCTGAAACATGCCTGGGGACGTTCCACATATGGGGCACAGAATCCGGGTACATAAAATATCACTCAACAGAATACACTGAGTCACGCACATGGATGGACTAGGCATCAGCAAAAATAATCATCTGTGAAAGTGTTATTTTGAGAGTCACAATTCTCAGATCCCTACCAAGAACCAAAAGTTAAATTAACAGTGAGAAGGGTGGATCTTGGACAAGGAAAGTGGTCATCCACCTGAGCAGATGGTGAGCTGTGTTGTGCTGTCAACACAAGGGGGAGAAAGTCTGCACGGATTTGGAAAAGGAGAGAGAGGCAAAGAAATGATGGGCAGCAGCTGGCACCTGCCACGTGCAGACCCTGCTAAGCACTTGGCATTCACAAATTCCTTTAAGAGAAGATGGGACATTGATCCCCATTTAATAGACAAGGACATTGGGGTTCACAGATTAGAAAATATGATCCACAGCCAGCAAGCAGCAAAGCTAAAAACTGAATTATTCATGAGCTGAAGGCCAAGTTTAAATTACACTGAAGTCAGTGCATCCTTAACCGCTTTGCTCTCTGCACAAAGACATGAAAAGAACACATCTTGGATCCTTTGGGGGATCTGCATGTCTCTGAGGATCTTTTCCAATGTCTACCTCTCTTTTTTTTCTTTTGTAGAGATGCTGTCTTGCTATATTGCCCAGACCAGACTCAAGAGATCCTCCTGTCTTAGTCCCCCAAAGTGTTGGCATTACAGGTACAAGCTGCTACATCTGGCCAATTTTTCCCAAATTCTAATGCCTCCCAATCTTTCCCAAATTCTAACGCACACACACTCCCAAAACACCCAAATCCAAAAAAGAGCGGTGATGGGAACAGCTTCGTTGTGCCAGAGGAGGGCTCCTGTTGTGTAATCACTTTAACAAGACAAATGAACAATTATTCCAAACAATTATTTCCACTTCAGCTACACTCCTTAAATTTATCTGCAGCAACTTCGAAACACTAAAAACACAAACACAAAAACACTTCAAGTATAGGGAACCCAGGGTAATGTAGCAGCTTTGCCTGGCTGGGCACTAATACAGATATAAACATTTAGAAAGTATTTACTGTCCACTGACCCAGTAGCCCCTTGGGCCCTCAGATGCCTGCTCAGACATCCTGGGTGCCAGAGAAGAAGCACCTTCTGGTTGTATGATCAGAAAACTGAGCCCATGGGCCACTTTAGCTTCTCCCCCATCCACATCCCCAGCACAGCTGCCCTTTCCTCCCACAAGACAGAGCCCAGCTAGTCTCCATGGGGTGGGCAGATTCAGCAAGCACCTGCCTGCCCAGCACTTGAGACAGAAGCTCACCTGCTAAAGGATCAGGGGAGGGTCTGAACAGCAGGAGAGGGCAGTAAGATGTTCTGGCCCAAAGATCTCAGAGCTGCAAGTGACACTTCACATCTAAGTGACTCTGGTCTTTTGGCAGACATGAAAAGGGAGCTTTATGCTCCAATGGAGATTTTTTTTCCTTTAACCACAAGGTATTCTGGGAGAGGGGGGAGTTTTTAAAAGATTCTTTGGAGCAAAGAAGAGAAGAAAATGCAGGAAGGGCAGGGCGCAGTAGCACACACCTGTAATCCTAACACTTTAGGAGGCCAGGAGCTTGATAATAGCTTGGGCAATAGCAAGACCTTGTCTCTACTAAAAATTAAAAAAAAAAAAAAAATTAGTTGGGTATGGTGGCACACGCCTGTAGTCCCACCTGTAGTCCCAGCTACTCAGAAGGCTGAGGCAGGAAGACTGCTTGACTTCAACAATTGGAGACTCCTGTGAGCTATGATGATGCCACTCGCCCAGGTAAAAAAGTGAGAGTCTGTCTCAAAAAAGAGAGGAGGGCAGAGAACAGACAAAACATAGAGCTCTCCATGCAGCAGCTGGGATGGCAAGCTGGGCAGGAGTCCTTGCCCCCACTGCAGGACAAAGGCTTGAGGGCCAGGCTCTTCCTGCTAAACAGAGGCTGGAGTCTCTTGGCCCCTTTGTGCAACCGCCTCAGGGTCAAAGAAGTAAATTATTTTCATCCCTGAGCTCTGACTTTGTCTCTAAGGTGCCAGACCCAAACCTGAGGGGCAGAGACATGGGAGAAAATCAGCAAGAAATGCTTTCTCTGGAGCCCTCTGCAGAAGTCCAGAGGTTGCCTGACCAACCCGAAGGCTCCTAAATTGGAATTCTGCCTATTGTCACCCTTCACTTGGTCCAGAAGTATCTCAGCCTAGCAGTAGCACTTCTGTCCTATGGACATTTAACTATATTTTTTCTATGCCCACCTCCCCTCTCAGAGGGGAGCAAACATTTACTTCTCTTTGACGTGACAAGGTAGTCAGTGCCATGATATGCTCAGCTGGGCACTGAATGAAAACAGGCAACAGAAAGCTGAAGGGCCTGGGTGAGGGCAGCCCTCCAAACACTCACTCCCCAGACCCCCCAGCTGGCCAGGGAGCCCACCGTGCCATGCCCAGAGTTCTCTAGGAGCTGAATCAAAACATGGAACTTAAGATCAGACACCTCAGAGACAAACTTGGCCAACACAGACCATTTCCAAGGCCAGTAAGATGTGAGTTTGCTCCCATCCCTGTGCCACTCGGTGCCTCCCCGATATGGGCTATAGGGGCTCAGCACACTGCAGGGGCTTGGTTGACTACAGGCCTGGGGGAGGCAGTCAACTTGACGGCAGAGCACGTCACTTAAAATTGAGAAAAAGCTTGATTGTCCATACCAAAGACAGACCAATGGGTTGGGGGCGGGTGGGGTGTATAAGGAGGTGTAGGGGTAGTAGGTATGTGCCTCAGAGCTCTTGGCTGCACTGCTGACTAGCACAGGCAAACAGCCTAAAGAGCTCTCCTTTTAACAACTATCTTGCATGAGATGTCCTCACAGACCCCTCTCAGGGAGAGAAGCAGGGGTCTCTGAGGCGCCCAGTCTCAGCAGCTCACCAGGGCCAGGAGGGTCCATGATGCAGCCACTAAGGCACCCTCACCACTCCCAGGGTTCTCCTCTGATTAACAGCTGGTCTCTGCACCAGACCTCATAGACGGCTGGGCTTTCTCCTGGCTTCCAGCCCAACCCTATTCTAGGGTGTGAACTGTCCATCTGTAATAGAAACTTATCTCCTGCCAGTAGCTACCCACAGTTAGGCTGGCTACTAATGGCTCTGGGTGAGTCAAAGGACACCATCTTGGTGATGGAAAAAAACCCTGAAACTTGCAGAGAAAAGAGAAAGCCCAGGCCTCAGGGTAGAGGGTGAAGGTCTTAAGGAATCATAACATCCAGTACTATTTTATTTGTTTCTATGACTAGAGGTGCTAGTGACCTGAGAAGCACTGACTTTGGCAATGGAAGGACTACTGGACCGAGTGTCAGAAGCCTAATTTGTAGCAGGACTCTGAGCACGTCCCACTGAGATTGAAAAAAGGAAGAAAATATACCACCTGCAGAGTTTCATGAGTATTACCAAAGAGAAAGTATGTTGAAACACTGCTTAATGATTTCTGAGTTGAAATGGAAAATTGACATGGGAGGGCAATTTTCCTTCTGCCGATAATTAAGAAAATGAGTAAAAAACATCTATATACATAGGGTAAAAAAAGCAAGCCTCCCCCTCCAAAAAATTAACAAACAAACAAGGAAGTGGGCACAACCAGATACGTTAACCTCAAACACAAGGGCAAGGCAAGAAGAGAACCCACCCACAATTAATGCAGATGCACCAATTGACAAGGGAGAATTCTCACCAAGGCCCCCAAATCTGGGGAGAGGCAAATTGCCACCAGGACTCTCCACTGTCAATTGAGAAGTAGTGGGGAAAACTACCAGGAAGGAGTAAAGAAAGGTACACTGGTCCATGAATCATGAGCTGACTCTGAAGGAAGACAGGCCTCAGGGCCACATGCAGGGAAACCGTCCAACTCCAAAGTCCAGGGACTATTCCTCCCCCTCCAACAGAAATGGAACACACCTCCAAATAAGTGGGCTGAGCACACTACAGGCACCATTAACTAACTTCTACACCGAGGACAGGTCCCTCTCCCCATTCACCTCTTCCTTTAGGCTACAGGGCACAGACCACCAGTGCCCTGCCCTTAGCACTCCTGGCGTTGATGTGGGGAGGACACATCGGCCTCAACCTGGAGGGAGGAAAGCTACTCTCTTATTTTAGAGCCAGAGAACATCTGAGCAGAACAGCACGAGCATGAACAAGGTGAGAAAAGCAGGCAAACCAAGCAAAAGACAAACATGTCAACCTAAAGTAAACCACAACTCCAGAGAAAGTAAGTCCCCATACTGCTTCACACCTAGAAATGACTTAATCAGAACGTGAATTTGATGAAACAAAAGCTCAAAGATGAGATTATAAAACAAAATGAGATAAAAAGAGAGGTAGGCTTACATCAAGAGGAAGAAAACATTGAAAACTAATAAATAAATTATAATGGATAGGGAACAATACTCTGCCAGTCATTTAAAATAGAGATACTGGGCGGCACCGTGGCTCAGTGAGTAGGGCACCAGCCCCACATACCGAGGGTGGCGGGTGCTTGTAGTCCCAGCTACTCGCGAGGCTGAGGCAAGAGAATTGCCTAACCCCAAGAGTTGGAGGTTGCTGTGAGCTTTGACGCTACAGCACTCTACTGAGAGTGACAAAGTGAGACTGTCTCAAAAAAAAAAAAAAAAAAAAATTGTAAGAATTTTTTTTTTTTAAAGACTAATGATTAAGCATTAAAACTCTTTAAGTAAGAAATAATTTAAAAAAGTAATTATGGGATTAGACAGAGGACACAATCTGAATGTTATAAAAAATGGACAATTTCGGCTGGGTGTGGTGGCTCATGCCTATAATCCTAGCACTGGGGGGGCTGAGGCCTGTGGATCACTTGAGCTCAGGAGTTCAAGGCCAGCCAGAGTAAAAAAAAGACTAGTCTCTACTAAAAACAGAAAAACTAGCCTGGTATGGTGGCGAACACCTCGAGTACCAGCTACTCAGGAGGCTGAGGCAAGAGTTTGAGGCTGCTGTAAGCTATGATACCACAGCACTCTACCCAGGGTGACAGAGTAAGACGCTGTCTCAAAAAAAAGAAAAAAAGAAAAAGAAAAGACAGCTTAATAATATATAATTAATACCATCAGCATAGGAGGGGAAAGGAGATCAGGAAAAAAAAGGGAAAATTCTAACATCCTCATTTTTTATAGCAAAGAGTCAATAGATACTGTCTCAAATGGAAATAAGTAATTACAAATATGAGTCACAACTATTTTCTTTACTGGGGTCTCTTAGGAAATTATCTGTTATGAAAAACATGCTTCCTTTAACGCTTACTAATTAATTTTCCCGCGGTTTATTTTTCTTCTGTTACATTCAGGAAAACGTTCATACCTTTTTATATTTATATCCATTTTTCTGTATCTGTTTACCTGCAAGCATAGCTGGAAGAACACCTGGGATAATGTTCACCTGGAATTAGTGACAGCCCTTTCTGAGTAGTGGCCTTTGGGGTGTTTGGGGTTGTTTGTTTTAACATTAACCTATTTATGCATCCCAATCAGTGACAGAGGTATAAGAAAACGTGGGTCATTATTTTTATAATCAAGGAGTAAGTGTGGCACAAAACCAAAGCAGCAAGTTTGGTTTGGCCCACAGAAGCAAGTACAAAAACTGCAGAGTTAGTATTCTGCAAATACTTAATTAGTACACTGTCAATATTTTTGGTCAAACTAACAATGATAGTCATCTGTTCAAGTCTCAGTATAAGCAATTAGAAAACCAGTAGTCCCAGCTTGGAGGCTTCTTTGAGGTTTAAAGAGCTTTAAGAAAAACCACCCAGCCTGTGGCCCTCCTCCACTCATCAAATGAACATTGTCCATGAGGCCACTCTTCCCTAGGACAAGCCATCCTAAGCTGGACATGTCACCCCAGAAAAGAGCAAATATTACTGCTGGGAAACCAATTCCTGCTCAGCCTTATGCAGGCTGAGCAGCTCAGCTGGCCCATTGCTCTGGTTCCTCATGCTCTCCCACCTAACTACTCTCCTCCATCCCCTAAAAGGATGTGTTCTCACTCCCACCTCCCACTCTCAGGACCTCAGCCTCAAGTTTTGGCACAGCCAAAGACCACCCAAGCTGGAAGATTTCTCCAGTCAGTACAGGAGGCCAGCAGAGCCCAGTCTCTCCCCATGAAACTTCACGCTGCTGGGAGGGCCAGGATGGGAAAACTTAGGAAAAACAAAAATCTGTGATGACCCAGAAGCAGGGAACAAAATTAGAACCAGCAGTCTGCTGCTTACCAACCAATATTTACTGAGCCCCTGTTGTGTGTGTGTGTGTGTGTGTGTGTCAGCATCTGTGGGAGGAGGTGAGGAGGGCAGAGACTTGTGGTGGTGAGAGCCCAGGGCAGCCAGCAGACAGGCAGAATAGCTTATTTAGCCCCTTGCTGTGAGTGTAATGACAGCCAAGCCCAGGAGCCAGGGCCAGAAGGAGGAGGGAGAGAGCTTATTTGCCAGGCTCCCCAGCTGCAGCCCTGCCAAGCTCAGCCTGAGCTTGACTAAGCAGAAAGTGCTCCCAAAATGGATTGAGTCAGGCAGGCGAAAACAGGAGAGCAGGAAAGGGCCCCAGAGCGAGCCAGGGCCCCCCTTCCCGGGACTCTCCCCAACCAGAGACCAGGGCAAAGTCACCTCTATTCTCATCATTTGCCATCAACATTTCCCAGACTCAATTGCAAAATGTTGACCTGTGGTCCAAGTGCACTCCTGTTTGTCAGACCACGGGGCCCGGCATGTGGCTTAGGAAACGTGGTACTCACAACCTACCACTTATGTCACCCACTTGAGCAAAACTCCCTGACTTGTCATTCACAGTCAATAAACAAATAAATAAAAAGCATGATGTAGTGGCTAAATCATCAGACAGCATGACACGGCAAACAGACCTGAGTTCAACTGGGGCCTGCCACTAACTTCCCCTGTGTGCCCAGCACAATTAAACCGTGACCCCCCCCTAAGTTCACAGGGGCACTCTGATAAATAAGACAGAGCTTAAAGGACACATACAGCACAGCACAGCACAGCACTTGAGGTCAGCTGCTCCCTAGATCCCAGTCTTCCAAGTTCTCAGGTCAATACCCTCACACAGCCAAGGATTCTGCTTACCCTCAGGTCAGCTCAATTACCTCCTCTTCCAGGAAGCCTTCTTAGATCACTCTTTCAGCACTTTTCTCCAACTGCTTTGGACGCCTTATTAACCACCTAGTCTCCCAGGGAGCCTCCCCATATAGATTTTCGTGGCTTGAGGGCAGGGAGGGTCCTTGCCTCCCATTTCTTCTAAGTCTTCATCTCTCTGCTTCCCGGACCACAGTGCCAGGTATGGTGCTGGACACACCCAGGGCTAGAAGAAGACAAAGTTCACCTTCCTTCTAACTGCTCTCTGCCTGTGCCCGACAGCCTGATGAAGAGCGGGAAGCGAAGCTCATGTACCTCCTTCCACAGTCTATCGTCCCATGACCACAGATAACCCAGGTCATCTGAAGTCAGCTGTCATCACCACACATCACTCTCTTCTCCTGCCTAAACAACCCCCTTACCTTGAATTCCATTTCTATTAACTGAACTAAAAGCAAGCTTACACCTACCATGCTTTTAAAACCCAGTCTATGAGTTCACTGAACAAATATTCCCTGCCTACCAGTAATGGGCCAGTTATTATGCCAGGTATTAGGTTTGCAAAGGATACACCTAGTACCTACCCTTGCACAGTAGGGAAAGCAAACAAGTCAACAAGAAACCTACCAGAACAATGATGACAAGGATGATATACAGGTTAGAGTTCAGTTGAGCAATTTAAGCAGCAAAAGATTTTGCACAGGATATTAAATGGCTTAGAGGCTCAGTGCCCATAGGTCAGTGGTTAGGGTGCCAGCCACATGCACCAGGGCTGGTAGGTTCAAACCCAGCCACGGCCTGCTAAACAACTACAACAATAACAACAACAACAACCACAAAAACAGCCGGGCATTATGGTGGGCGCCTGTAGTCCCAGCTACTTGGGAGTCTGAGGCAAGAGAATCACCTAAGCCTAAGAGTTTGAAGTTGCTGTGAGCTGTGACGCCACGGCACTCTACCTAGGGCAACCGCTTGAGAAACGGTCTCAAAAAAAAAAAAAAAAAAAAAAAAAAAAAGAAAACAGAAAAAGAAAAAGAAGCTGTCTCTCCAGAACTGTGCCCTTCCCAT
>CAUYPK010161746.1:0-12538 GCA_963574355.1 Loris lydekkerianus
TCTCAACACAGTAACTGTGAAATTGCCAGGAAGGCTATGTTAACCAGTGTGATATAAACGTGTCAACCGGTCTGTGAAACTAGTGTATGATGCCCCATGATCATACCAATGTACATAGCTATGATTTAATAATAATAATAATTTGAAAGACCCAGAGAGGTATCTTGACAGGTCATTTGCCTGCGTGTTAAGTTGGCAAACATGTAGAGCAGGGAAGCAGCCATCATAGAGTTCATTCCTAAATCGTTTTACGTAACTTTTATTGGAACAAAATGAAAAGTTGGACAACATAAACCTAATAAAATATGAGCATCCGTATTGCACCATGCCCTACAACACAGCCAGGATTCCACAGACCAGTCAGCTGTGACTTCAAAGTCTTCACCACCAGGGATAAATATGTTCATTCTCCACCTCAGGCCTGATAGCAAGGACTTCTTCCCATTCCATAATTTTTTCCCTGTACTTCTCACATTTCTGGAATATTTTGTCTACAACGTATTTTGTGCTGACTCTCACATCTCAAGCTCCATGGCAGTACAGTGCCCTGGCACATGCATTCAATTGCATAATCCACATTTTCATGTGAACATGACAAAAGAACTGTAAGCATGTGTCTCCAAATCAATTGTCCCTCTACTGTTGCCTCCCAACCAACTCTACTTTCAGAGTTCCTATCTCTAACACCTACCCACTTTTTTTTTTTTTTTTTTTTAATTTCCAGTAGAGTTAGCTGGTACAAGAGGTTTTTGTTACAAGAATAAATTGTGTAATACTGAAGCCAGGGCGTTCAGTGTACCCATCACCAGAACAGTGTCTATTACACCCAACAGGGAGGTTTTCTTTCTTTCATGTTTTTTTTTTTTTTTTTTTTTGTGGGACAGTCTTACTATGTTGCCCTCGGTAGAGTGCCATAGCATCACAGCTCACAGCAACCTCAAACTCTTGGGCTTATGTGATTCTCTTGCCTCAGCCCC
Organism: Loris lydekkerianus; assembly: GCA_963574355.1. NCBI lineage: Eukaryota > Metazoa > Chordata > Mammalia > Primates > Lorisidae > Loris > Loris lydekkerianus. Next base: position 978 of record CAUYPK010161746.1, read on the forward strand.
AGACTACAGACACCTGCCACAATGCCGGGCTATATTTTATTGTTGTTATTGTTGTTGTTTAGCAGGCCCAGGCCAGATTTTAGCCGGCCAGCCCTGTTGCATGTGACTGGTCCCCTAACCTACAGGTGCTGGGCCCCAACACGTAGATTTTTATCCCACCCTCTTTCCTTCTAAGTTTGCAATGTCTACTACATTGCTTTAGGACTATATAACTCCCACTTGTAAGTGAGACCATGTGGTATTTGTTTGAAAAGATACTTCAATTAGGATAATGTTCTCTGGTTCTATCCAAGTCGGCGCAAAACTTTATTTCATTCGTTTTTCTAGCTGAGTATATCCATGGTATATAAAGACCACATTTTCTTTATCCACTCATCAGTTGAGAGGCACTAAGGTTGATTGCACAACTTTGCAATTGTGAATTTTTCTGTGATAAACGTTCTGATGGAGGGTTTTGTTTTTTTTTTTTTTTTAAAATGACTTCTATTCCTTTGGATAAAAACCTGGCAGTAGAATTGCTGGATTGAATGGAAGGTCTGCTTTTAGTTCTCTGACGACTCTCCAAACTGCTTTCCACAGGGGTTGTATTAGTTTACAGTCCCACCAGCAGTATACGAGCATTCCATCTGTACTTGTTTATGCTTGAATCACACTTGACTCATCTTTCCCATTTTTCCTTCACATTGAGTCTACTGCAAAACTCTCTTGACTCTTCCTTCAACATACACCTTGATGACATTGTCTTCATTCTGTCCCCACTGCTACAATCCTTGTCCTCACTGCTGTCAGCTTGTTGCCTCCCCAGGAGTGATGTAGCTTTCCTGCCCACTTGTCATTCTCCACAATTAAGCCAGAGCACTGTCTTTAAAACAATATTGGAATCCTAGCACTCTGGGAGGCCGAGGCAGGTGCACTGCTTGAGCTCACAAATTGGAGACCAGGCTGAGCCAGAGTAAGATCCTGTCTCTAAAATACTAGTCAGGCATTGTGGTGAGCAGCTGTAGCCCCAGATACTCAAGAGGCTGAGGCAAGAGAATCTCTGAGCCCAAGAGTTTGAGGTTGCTGTGAGCTGTGACGCCATGGCCCTCTACTCTGGCAACTGAGTGAGACTTTGTCTCAAAAAAAAAAAAAAAAAACAAAACTTCATAAGTGCTTGAAATCTTACATTGCTTCTCGTTGATCTTCAGGGAAATTCAGGAAATAACGAGCCATGGCTCTCAGTAAGTCTCAGGGGGCCTGATACAGTGACAAACAGAATCAGAGATGCCCAGCCGATTATTCTCTGATTATTTTCTCTCCTCTGTTTCACACCCACTTTATCTTCCATCCTTTAGCCCTGTGGGACAAGAGCCATCGCAGACCCTCCAGCAGACCCCTGGCTGCGAACCTGCTGAGGACACATCTGCACAGAGGTGACCGTTTCCCACAGACCTCTCTGTCACCTTCCCTTGTCGTTCCATCTGCAATGAATAAATCTTCTTGACTTGTTACATTTTCTCATTAGCCAACTGTCAAAAGCCAAAGTAAAGGGTAAATCTTGAAAGTGGCAAGGAAAAATGAGATGTTACAAACAGGGGAACAGTGAGCAACTTTTACTTACTTTTTATAAAAAGCCATAGGGGTCAGGATAGAGGGAAAGAAAAACTGTAAAGAATGAAAGGAGGGGAAAAAAAAACCTTCTCAGAATCTGTATCCAGTGAAAAGGGAAATAAGAAATTTTTAAGATAAAAAAACCTGAAAGTATTCTTTGTCGGTAGATCTGCTTTTTAAATCAAGTTCTTTAGGCAGCATAGAAATGATACCAGACAGAAACTCAAATGGACACAAGAGAATGAAGAATGTTAGAAATGATAAATGCATATAACAGCAAGGAAATGTTTTCCTTTTTTCTTCCTCTTCATTTCTGTATAAACCTTAAAAGTTTCAAGTAAACAACGCAAAAATTGCATTTTATGGGATTTATAACCTATAGTAGGCAGACACAATATACACAAAAATTATAACACGAAATATTAGGGGGGATATGAACCCATCGGGTTGTGGCATTTTTATGTTTTATATAAAATGGTATACTATTAGCAAGAATTAGACTGCAAAAAGTTAAAGGCATGTTTCATTCTGTAGAGCAAGCATTAAAAACACACATGCACATATATACAGAAGTGTAGCTAAAACGTCCGTAGAAAAATTAAAATAGAATTCTAAAAATACTTAAGCAATCTGATAAAAGTTGGTAAAGGAGAAACTGAAGAGCAAAACTCAGAGGAGGTCAGTAGACACTGAATAATAAAACGGTGGACTTAAGGGCAAGGATATGAAAACTTATATGTTAACAGCTGAAAGGCAGAGGCTGTCGTAATAGATTTATAAACTAGTCCCAACTACAAGATGTCTGTGAGAGCCATGCTTTAAATGTAAAGTGCGGAAATGAAATTAAAAACATGAAAAACATCCATCATGCAAATAGCAAACAGGGGAAACCTGGAGTGGCTAAATTTATACCCATTATTGTCACCAGCAGAAACAGATGAATTTCCACTCAAAATTTGGGTCAGATGTCAAGACAATGTCACATGTACCTGTATACCAAAAGCATGTGGAAAGATTTATTCTTACGTAATTAATGTCTCGGGGAGAGCAGGGCAGACCTCTAGGGCATGTTCAGAATCATTGGTAGTTACCAGGCAGGGCTGGGTGAGAGCTGAGGTGCTCAGGCAGTAACTGGCAGAGTTGGAGTCTCCCACCTGGATCAAGGAAGGGAGAACAGAGGGAGAGGAATGAAAATGAATTATCTGAATTCCCACCTTACAAAATGAGATAACGAAGATCAAACTACAATCAAAGTGAGTTGAAAGAGGGAGAAAATAAAGATGAGCAGAAGGCAATGAAATAGAAAAACAATAGAGAAAATCTGTGTTGTGAAAATATTCCACTGAAATTGAAAATTAATATTACTATGTTCTAGCTAAATGAACAAAAAAGAAAATGGAAATATTAAAATGAAAGAATTAGCATTACCTATTCTGTGTACTATAAGTAATAATAAAGGAGTATTATGAATGACTTAATTCCAGTAGATTTGGCAACTTACATGCAAAGGACCCGTTCCTTAAAAGTCAAAAATTACCAATACTGACCCTGTACTCCAAAAATAGAAAACCCAAAACCCTATAAGAATTCAATTCAATTAAAAATGAAAAACCTTTCCCAAAGCAAACGTCGGCATGACAACACTATTATATCTTTTCTAGTATTTTAGGCAGAATTGTTACCAATTTAATACACGCTCTTTAAGACAACGGGCAGGGAAGGCTTCACAACTCATTTTAAGAGGCCCCTACTACTATGATACCAAAACTAGTCAAAGATGTCTTAAGAAAATGATTGGATTATTCCTTATGAACACATTTACAAAAATATAAAACAAAATTTTAGAAATTGAAAACAACAATTTGTAAAAACAACAGTGTCTCATGACCATTTCTCAGGTTTCCTCAGGAAGATAGAACCAATAGGAAAAAGATACAGGTATAGACAGATACATGAGAGATTTATGAGAGAAACTTGCACTCATGGTTAGGGAAGGAGAGAAGGAATTAACAGACTGTCTGCAAGCTGGAGAGAGAGTGAAGCCAGTAGCCAGCTCCGTTCAAGTCTGAAGGCCTCAGAGTCAGGGAGGCCGACGGTGTAACTCCCAGTCCCAAGCCAAAGATCTGGGAGCCACTGGTGTAGGGAGCCTGGTGTCAGTCCCAGAGTCCAAAGGCCAGAGAACTGGAGTCCTGATGTTCAAAGGAAGGAAAAGGAAAGTGTCCCAGATCCAGAGGAGAGACAAAGTGAATCCTATCTCCTCTGTGACTTTGTTCTAGCTGAGCTCTCAGTTAATGGAAAGGGACTTGCCCACGTGGAAAGTGGATTTGCCTTGCTGACTTCCTACACTCTTTCAGACAACACCCTAACAAACATACCCAGAAATAATGTTTACCAGCCAACAGGGTATCTCTTAATCTAGTCAAGTTGAGACCTAAAATTAATCACCATACAATGTGAGATTTACTTTGGAAATAAGGGCTTTTTAACATTTTAAATAAATCAATGTAATGTACACAGCTATGATTTAACAATTAAAATAAATAAATAAATAAAATAAAATAAATCAATGTAATGCATGATTTTTAATGGAAGAACAATTTAAACATTCCAACAAATGCAAAAAAGCACTTAACAAAATTCAACTCCCATTCACGCTAAAACCTCTTAGTAAACTAGAAATACAAGGGAACGGGGAATTGTATGTGTCAACTTTATTGGGACACAGTGCCCAGATATTTGTCAAACATTATTTGGGATTTTTCTGTAAAGGTGTTTCTTAAACCTGATTGAACTTACATATGGTAAAAACTACAATGAGCATCATACTCTTTAAACTAAAAGGCTTGGTCCTTTCTATTTAAGATCAGGTCAGGGCAAGAACGTTTACTTTCAAAACTTCTACTTCAAATTGTACTAAGGATACTGACGACTGCAGGAAGGCAAGAAAAATAAATAAAAGATGTAAAGATCAGGAAGGAAATGTATAACTTTAGGTTGCAGTGACATGCTCAAATATGTAGAACATAAATGTACCAAAAATAAATATTTTGTTAAAAATATTATAATTGAAAAATAAAATTGATGAGATCATGGAATATAAATCAACATAAAAATAATTTGTATCTTTATACATCAGCAATGAACAATCAGAAAATAAAATTTTAAATATTCCTTTTACAGTAGTATCAAAAAACTTAGGAAAAAACAGTTGCAAAATGCAAGATAAATACAATGAAAGCTTTAAAAATCTTACATGTGTTAGAAGACTCAATATTGTTAAAATGGTATTTCTCCCCAAGTGGAGTTGTAGATCTAATGCAATTCCAATCAAAATACTAGCAAAATTTTATTTTAAAAGAAATAGGAGGGCAGGGCACCGTGCCTCACACTCATAATCCCAGCACTTTGGGGGCCAAAGTGGGAGGATTGCATTTTCTAATTGCTCCTTTTGGGAAACTATGCACTGACACCAGCCCTTAGTCTACCCTTCAAAGAAATTATGGAACTCTTTTTTTTGGAATGGCCATCAGAGCTGTAGTGATACAAGTCTGACAATTAAGTTTGCGAACTTGTCCTTTAAAAAGTGCTTTGAATGGTAGACTGGATGCTGGTGTTGGTGCATAGCTTCCCAACGGGAGCACTTCAAAGGTGACTATACTGACATTCAGCAATGAAGTATGTAGCACATTTTCTAGAACCAGCTAATTAACTTAGCTGTGAGATCTCAGAGGTGTTTCTGGTTTGGGGGCTTTTGGACTCAGACTGAGGCTTATACTTCTGGGCTTTGGTGATTTTGCAGCTTGTAGATGCCAATTTGCAGGACTTCTCAGCCTCTGTACTTGTGCAAGCCAATTCCTGTAATCAGGGGCCTCTTCTATCATCTCTCTCTCTCTCTCTATCCATCCATCCATCTGTCCTGTTCATTCTGTTTCTCTGGAGAACCCTGATTAATAAATACACTATAGGGAAGTCATTCTCGGTTCTATTAAGGCCTTAGACTAATTGGATGGGTCCCCATCACATTAGAGAGAATAATCTGCTTATTCAACATCCACTCAATTAAACGTGAATCTTATCCAAAAAAATACCTTCACAGGCTTAGACTGGGTACAGGCGATTGCACTAATGTCCACAGGTATGATTTAACACTAAAATAAAATAAAATAAAATAAAAATACCTTCACAGGAACATCCTGAAAAATGTTTGAACAAATATCTGGGCACCATGTCCCAAAAAGCTGAAACATAAAATTCACCATTGCCCTCTTAAAAGACATATTTCAGTTTTCTAAAAGCAAGCTACATCTGGGAGAAAGTATTTGCAAAACATAAATATGACAATGGGCTTGCATACAGAAAGAACTCTTAAGAATGCATAGAAAGACTGTGAGCCCCCAGTGGAAAATATACTTATGGCTATTAAATACATTAACAGATATACTAAAATATCTGTCACAAGGGAAATATACTTTGAAACCACCCACTCAAATAAAGCTGAAAAGATGGCATTACCAAGGATTGCCAAGAATGTGGAACAAACAGAACTATCTAGCATTGCCGCTGGAAAGGTCACATGGTGCAATCACTCTGAAAAATACTATTAGCATACTATAAAATTAAATATACTTTAATAATTATATAAATATAATTTAATAATCATATATAATCATTTATATATTTAAATATATTTCTCATTCAATAGAGCAATCTCATTCATGGCATTGCATAATATAGTAGCCACCAGCCACATGTGACTATTTATACTTAAATTTAAATTAATTAAAATTAAGTAAAATAAAAAATTAAGATTCTCAGTCATATTATTCCAAACACTAAATAGTCAAATTAATGGCTATGCTATTGTACAGTGTGGATGTAGAAATATTTCCATCATATCAGCACCTTTTATTCCACAGTGCTTCACCAATGGTAATACTTAAGAAATTCATGAAAACACATGTACACAAAGAATTCTGCATTTGTGCTCCTAGCAGCATTTTCATAATAGTGCAAACTGGAAGCATCTCAATTGCTCCTCAACCTTTAAATGGATAAGCAAATCCTGGTATGTTCATACCATGGACTACTGCTTAACAATACAGATGAACCAAATAGTAATAGATACAACAACACTAATAAATCTAAGAAATATTACAGGAAGAGGTAGAAGTGAATGCAAAAGGCTTCCTACGGTGTGAACCTATTTCTATGAACTTGTTGGAAATGCAAAGTTACAGTGACAGAAAGCCAGTCGGCCTTTGTCTGTCACTGGGAGTCGAGAGAGAGTTGAGTACAAAAAGGTATGAGGAAAACTTTCAGAGTGACAGAGCTTTTCTGTATCTTGATTTTGTCACAAGTCATTTGACATCCAGCAATTATCAAACTGTATGTCTAAAAGCAGTGAATTTGGTCATGTGTAAATGATACCTCCATGGAACTAAAACAAGCACACACACTCATGCAGACATGCACGTTCATAGCAGACCACTGGGTACTCCGCGTTTACCCCTAGTTTGCACTTTCAAAGACAGCAGCCACACAGAAGCATGCTGCAAAAATGTCACTGCAAAGCAGTGAGGATTAGTTTTTATTTATTTATTTTGTTTGTTTGTTTGTTTTTAACAAATGTTCTCAATGAGATATCCATTTGGGAGAATTGAAACTTGACTTAAACATCCATTAAACATCCATCAAACATCCATCAAAGTTCATTCCAAATTTGTTGCAGAGTTAAGTAAGAAAGGCCAAACAAGAAGATTTTAGAAGAAAACATAGAAAAATATCTTCAAGATTTTGGAGAAGGCAAGTTTATTAAGCAGGAAATGAAAGTAAATAATCATAAGTAATTTAAAAAACCTTGAAGAATCAGAAAACATTATATTAATAATTAAGGACCTCCATTAATAGAGAAAAGCCATACTATAGAATGGGAGAAGATATTTACAATATCCAACAATGGACTCCCACCTGCAACAAATATATAAAGGATTTCTATAAGCCAATAAAACGATCAAAATGGGGGTGGTGCCTGTGGCTCAAAGGAGTAGGGCAATGGCTTCCTATACCAGAGATGGCGGATTCAAACCCAGCCCTGGTCAAAAACTGCAATAAATAAATAAATAAATAAATAAATAAATAAATAAATAAATGCAAAAATCTTGTTCAGGCAATTCATACCAGTATATTCAAATGGTTATATATATTAAAAAAAAACACACACAAACACACACACACACATATATATATATATATATATATATATATATATATATATATAACATGTTCTCAATCTCATTAGGAAAATATAAGGACCATAATTTTATAATATTATATTCTCATCAGCATGGATAAATTAACAGAAAAGAAGAAAAAAATATATAGCAAGTTTAGGTGATAATGTAGTATAATCATACATCTCCTAAGTTACTAATGAGTGTGTATTGATATATTCACTTTGTTACACTATTTGGCAATGGCTAGTTAAGTTTAATATATGTAATCCCCACAATCCAGCAATTCCACCTCTAGATATACATATATTCAATAGAAATAAATTCACATTTACCAGAAAAAAATGCACAAAAAATGCTCACATAAGTCCTATTTGTATGGACAAAAGGTTAAAACCTAAAGAAATCTTTCTCAACAGATTAGTGAAAATATATTTTTTACTATGATCAAATAATGACTTTTTACAAAACAAAGACAATGAACAAACAAGACTGATATGCCTTGAAATGGATAAATATCATAAACATAACTGAGTGAAAGAAGACAAAAAAGGAAACAGACAGTGTGTAATTCCATTCATAAAAATTTCAAAAACAGGCAAAACAATCCTGGGTTGCGAGGGATGGAGACAATGGTTGAACTTGGCAAGGACAGTGATAGGCAGGGACATAAGGATAGTTTCGTGTTCTGTTTCTTTATCTGAATGCAGGTTATAAAGATGAAGGTAAAATTGTGAAAAATTCATTAAGCTGTAGTACCCTTTTTACATATTTATTATATTTTGAGGAAAGTTGTCTTTAAGAAACAAGAAAAATACAAAGGGTCTGGTTATGAAAGGCATGGTGTCAAAAGGCTGGAGATAAGATAGAATGCAGGAATTTTATACACATCTTATACATTTTAAGATCTAAGAGTATTATTTATTTTGCTTTGATTTTGGTTAATTTGGGCCTGAAAACTAAAAGAAATCTAAAAAACTAAAAGAAATCTAAGAGATCATCACACTGCACAAGGATTAAAGAAACACAGCTGCCGCTAGGAAGTTACATAGTGGTATGAAAGATAATCTAGTCAGGTAGGATGCAAAATAGCTCTATGGTGAAGCATAAAATGGGATACAAAAGATAAGTTAATCAGAAGTGAAAGGAAGAAAAGAATATTCCAGGTAGAGAGAACAGCATTTGCAAAGGACCTGCTGAAAAGTAAGCCTGAGGCTCCCGTCCAGAAGGAGAGTTAAAGGACAGAAATTTAGCAAGTAATCTGGTGGATTAGAGCTGCACCAAGAGAGAAGGTTGAAGAACACATATCAACTTCGCTGAGGTGAGCTGTGACCCCCAAGGATACAAACAAAAGGTAAAAAATCCACTACCAAGCAGATGGGAGTCCCCTCCTCCATGACAATGGCTCGGAGTGCCCCACAAACAACCAAGCAGAGTTCAAAGGTCCACTACACTCCATGGGAGAGATCCTCTACAAACTGGACCTACCTCCCCTACTAGGGTGTCAAGGTGTTCTCCTGCAAGGCAAAAAACTGTTTATATTCTCTACCTGCAACTCTGAGCTCCCAGCACTCCTCTCCACTCTCACTCTAAGGTCTGGAGGCCTGTCCCCCAGGAGTCCATATTCTTGAGTGATTTATTAAGGGGTGTGGACAGGGCCTAAACTGCAGTTGGTCAGTGCTGACTCTACTGCACGGGAGTGAGGTGAGGACGGTTGGCTGAGAGGGAACCACACTGGAGCAGTGGTGCCCTGAGGTGCAGAGCAGCAGCTATCTTTTGGCAACAATAGGGCTCACTCACGGATATTCCGAAGCCACACCCCCTGTCTCCCTGGGCAACCAGAGGAGGCTGGGCATTTACTCAGGTGGCAACCAACACAGAACAGATCCTGGATGGAAATGCAGGCCCCATGAGTAAAGGGTTTGCCTGAGGCGGTACCGACCTGGGTGAAGCATGGGGACTAGAAATGCACGCTCAGAGCCGGGAAGTTCCCAGGGTGGAGCTGACCCAGAGGATCACTTTACTGAGCCTAAGACACACCTGGCCCTCAGGGGATCGTCAGCATATAGACAAAGGAAGAAGGGGGCTAGAACTGACAGCTAACCGAATACAAACCTGCAGAAGCAAAGACAGCGCCTGAGGCGCAGGCTCAGGGAACTCAAAACAGTTACTCTTCAGCAGGGGAATTTAGCAGGGACAGACACAAATTCCTGCAAAGTTGTTCTGTTCTGTTCTGACAGTAACATCAATCAGGGGTGGGGCTAGAACTGAGTGAACACTCCCCAGCTTCCATCAAGTGCCCGAGGTTGTCAGGCCTCACCTCTCCCCTGATAGATAGAGGCAGAGCACAGTGACCTGGCTGAGCAGAAATAGATTTCCTTATGATTCAGGCAGGTGCAAACCCCTGGAGTATCTGCTCATGGGAGGCAACTGAGTCACAGCCCTAAAGGGCTATCAGTGACTGGGTGTGACAGAGGTGCAAGGTGGGGAAGGAGTCATCAACCTTCCCAGACTGATTTATTTGCTGGGTGGGTCCTCCTGATTCCACAGAGCACCAGAGCCAGCCATATCTGAGTAGTCACCAGACCACTGCGATCCATTTGCCAGAGACCTTTTAAACTCTCCCACCTGAGACAGGTGCTGACTGACACAATTGATTTGGACTTTTTGAACTGAGCCAATCGCCCGAGGACTATTGGTAGTGCCCTGGGTGTGTGGTTGTAGGAAGGTTTGATTTTCCTTTTCCAATTGTTGCCTGTGGGGGGCAGGGTGACTTAATTTCTGGCATTTCTCCACAGCTGAGATTTCAACCCAGAGTAACTGTTTTAGTGGGGTCAAACAGAGACCAGCTAAAAACAAGACAGAAACACTTAGCCCCATGAAACTGAACAGGTCCCCAGTTTCTCTGGCCATACCACTGTACAGGTCCTCGACAAAGCTCCAGGGGAAAAATCAAATGGTGTAAAACAATCATGGGGCAGAATCAGCGGAAAAACTCTGGTAACATGAATAACCAGAATAGATCAACCCCTCAAAGAAAAGATATGGCAGATGTAACTGAAGATCTCATTCATAAACACCTGGCCAAGATGTCAGAAATCAAATTCAGAGTTTGGATTGCAAACAAGATTAATAGAATGGAGGAAAATTTGGAATTAGAAATTCAAGGATCAATTCAAAAGTTGGCATTAGAAATTCAAGGAGAAATTCAAAAGTTGTCTCAATAATTTAATGAATTTAAAGACAAAACCACCAAAGATTTTGACACACTGAAGGAAGATTTTTCAGCCCTCAAAGATCTGAAAAATATAGTAGTATCCCTCAGTAACAGAGTGGAGCAAACAGAAAAAAGGATTTCTGACATTGAACACAAAGCCTTTGAACGCTCACAAACTCTCAAATAGGAAGAGAAATGGAGAGCAAAAACAGAACATTCTCTCAGAGAGCTCAGGGAAAATTCGAAGAAGGCTAACATCTGACTCATTTGAATTCCTGAAACTGATGAAGTGGCCTCGCTAGGCACACAGTACCTTCTCCATTAAATTAGAAAAGAGAATTTACTAGAAATGCCTAGAGATTTGAAAATTCAGATACCATACAGTTTCAGAACCCACCAAGACTCACCTCCAATAAGACATTCCCCAGGCATATCATAATTAACTTCACTAAAGTTAATATGAAGGAGAAAATTCTCGAAGCACCCAGACGAACAAAAGCCACTACCTACCAAAGGAAGAATAT
>CAUYPK010161747.1:0-23628 GCA_963574355.1 Loris lydekkerianus
TCCCCTCCCAATGAAACTCCAATTTGGCCTTTTTGACTTGTCACATTAGATCCTTTAGGCATCATTTTATGTTTTTTCTCCTATTTTTAATATGAACTTTAGTGGAAAAAATAAGCAGCCATTTCATTGTATTATACATACGTTATTTGGGCCTGTTAATTATAGTCAATGACTAAATAAATATCTTTTGAACATCTACTATTTGACCATCCTCTTGTTGAGTTCTTAGGAAGCTGGATAAAGAGGGTATTTGGTTCTTTACCCTCCTCTACCCCGGAAAATCTTAGAAAACAGGGAAAAGAAAATGAATAGAGAACATCCTTGCTTGCTGGCTATATTCCTCCTTTCCTTCAAAAATACTGTACTTCTTGACTGCCTATAATCTACAGGTGTTGTACTGGGGGCTGGAATATAAAGACAAAATCAAACAGAGTCCCTTGTCCTCAAAGGAACTCTTTAAAGTAAAATAGAATAAACTAAAATGAAACATTTTCAAATGGTTGTTTCTATAATATGCAAGTAAAAACGAGTAGAGTTAATCCTCACTTTACAAAACTTAAGTTTTCATTGGCATGGAGTGTTCTGTATGCTACGTAACAGGTAACCTATGTAGGAAAACCTAAGATTGTTTCTACAAAGTCTGTGCTGCCCATTCTGTCAGAGATAAATGTCCCTACACTAAAACCAGTTAAACCAATTTTAGGAAAATGAAAGGGATCAGGACTCAAAGAGGCCTAGGAGAATGCCTCATAGTCTGTTGAGCAAAACAAAAACAAACATGGAACTACCTTGCTAAACTGAACTCAAAGGGGCTACTTGAGAAAAGCTTAACTTGGGTTTTAATGATTCAAACTTTTATTGCTAAATTAACAGATGTAGGCCATTCTCTAGGATGTTACCGCATACTTTCCAAAGAAAAGAAATGCCCACAGGGGCTATTCTTAAAACAGAGTAACTTGTGCCTATAGACCTATATTCTTTTCTCACAGTTCCATTTTTTAACAGCAACAATAGCACATATCAACCACAGTAGCTATCACAAACAAAACATCTTCATCGGTCAGCAGATACACAACTATATTCTAGACCAGTGTTTTTCATTTTTCAACCTTTTTTATCTCACCGCACACTTGAACCTATAGTTAAATTTCTGGGGCACACTTAAATTATGTTGATACAAAAAAAAAAAAAAAAAAAAAAGAGTAAAAATAAAAATATACTTACTGTGCCTTGAATATCTTTTGAAAATAATTTAATCTTTAAAAATTTTCAGGGCACACTCAAGATCCTTGGCACACTGGTTGAAAATCACTGTTCTAGATAGTAACACCTTATCAGATATACGGTTTACAATATTTTCTCCTATTCTGTAGGCTGCCTTATCACTATCTTGATTGTTTCTTTTGCTGGGCAGATTTCTTAAAGTTTGTTGTAGTCCTATTTGTCTATTTTTGCTTTTGTTGCTTGTGCTTCTAGAGTCATATTTAAGAAGCCCTTGCCAAACCCAACATCATGAAGATTTTCCCGTATGTTTTCTTCTAGGAGTTTTATAGTTTTGCATTTTATGCTCAGGTCTTTAATCCATTTAAATAACATTAGCTTTAGAGATTTCTTTTATTAATTCTACCTCCCCCCACATTTATCCCACTTGCAGGGTGAAGTATTATCAGATTCAATATCTTACAATCTACTTCTAAAGAGATTTTAGCCACTTCTACTAACTATACACCTTACTAAAGTGCTTTAATTCTAGAGTCAGAATGAAAGTCAAAATTCTAAATTACCCTTGAAAAATCCCTTAAGTTTTCCATACAGCAGAGTATAGCTGGTTGTGCCTGTTTTGTATAATCCTGGTCATTAAAGTTTATATAAATATAAAATATAATCAATAACATACTCTATGTGATAAAAAGAATAGCATGCACACAAAAATCTATGTCTTTTAAACACCAGAATCCTACTCGATGTATCAAGATGCTCACTCCATGGGAAGGACATGTAACTGGGACAAAGCAAGAAAACAGACATCAGTACCCCACTCCTCGTTCATTTCTGAGTATATGTGGTTTGAGTGTAGTTCTCAGCCTTCGATATTTTCACTGCTATTTAACTATTATATTTCATTAATTTGCTATATTAACAGTCTATCTTTGAGCAAAAATTATTTCAAAGAGAATTACAGTTGTTTAAGAATATAAAAACTCTTCGTAATGAAACTTCCAATACATTACTTATGCTAATATTATCATCTAGTACAAACAATATACAATTTTAGGTTGATCTAATACCCATAGTATTCAGTATCAGGGGTGTCCAACCTGTTTTCTTCTCTGCCACACATTGGAGAAGAGTTGTCTTGGCCACGTGGTAAATACGAAATGCTAACGAAAGCTGATGGGCAATAAAAAGGTCTGTGCATAATTTTCACGATATCTGACACCACAGTTAACCAAAAAAGTCCTTACATAGTTTGCAGGTGGCCCACAGGGTACAGGTTGGATACCCCTGAAAATATTATATTAATAGTGCTTATCCATAAAAATCATTTTGTTTTCTGTGTATTTATATTGTACCAGTGATTTTTTCCTATATTATTTAACTATATTGCCTGAATATATCAAATCTAAACTGTATGACTGGAAATATTTAGCTCAGATAATAATATAACCCCACCTACGAAGATAATCCTTGAAATGCTCAATAAATTAGACAATCTACCCAAAAGTCAGGTAAAAAAAAAGAAAAAGATAAGGAAGACACCGTTTAGTCCTTACATTTATCATTCATGACAAACCTGCCTTTAATCCTCTTGCTTTTATAAAAGCAGAGGTCAAATGCACTGTTCTTTTATCCGAGTCAAATAAAAATGAAATGTCATCCAGGGAAATAAATCAGACTAAGAATCAACTGTCACTTGTATGAAAAATATTTTTAAAGAAAAAAAATAAATGAGGGTCTTGTGAAACAGTACACGTCCAAAAGGAGATGGAAAGACACGTCAGCCACTGCTCACACGAGGGCACGCTGGGAGACATAGACGTTTGCTTACTCGATGAAGTAGATCATCCCCGTGTCAGTGTAGGCCATTTCCCAGTTTTTGGGCAGCGGCTCCAGAGTCTCGTCTCTCATCATATAATTTCTAAAGTCCATGGAGCTGTTTGTTTGGTTGTAACTTGGAACAGTCTTCATCCAGTCAGATGACTCAGAATGCCTCTCTCTGTTTTCTGCCGTCATTCAAAACAGAAAAGTGTGAAGAGTAGGTAAAGTTACACTCTTCATTTCTAACAAAATGCCAAGTATATAAATATTGCAAATTTCCTTGTCTATTATATCCACCTTTTGTTATACATTTGAAAATAGCAAATAAATATCTTCAATGTTTACTTACTCAGTGACATTAACCCTATATGGCACCTCTGATGCTAATCTGGGAAAGAAGCAAAAACAACCTCGAATTGATTCAGGATAAATCCTCATAGCAGCAGCCTCCGCAGCAGCACTTACAATTCTTTATGCGTCAGGCTCTATTTTAAGTGCTTTACATACATTAACTCATAATTCTCACAGCAACCTTGTGAGTATCTATTATTACTATCCTTGTTTTACAGATTGAAAAAAACGAAGGCACAGAGAAAGTTAAGTTAACCTGGTCAAGGTTACACAGTCAGTAAACAGCAAAGCCAGGATTTAACTCTAAGTGGTTCATGCTCTTCCCTGCTTTGTACGCATTAAACACAAGTCTCTAAATAATAGTCACTTTTAAAAGTTACACTCAGTAGAGTAGCTGTTGTTAAATGTAATTCTCTGGTTGCTAATATTAAAATCCTTTTAGAGTCCCAAAGTCCATAATGTAGGTAAGAACACTAAAATGTGGGTTAGTGTCTAAGGAATTCACGATTCATGGACTGTAAACTTGTTTGTAGCACCTAAAACTTACTTCTAGAACTTAAAAGATGCTCATCATACAACAACTCCATACTAAAGGCAATGCCTCAGAATCAGAGAATCTGAGGAGAGACCTTACATCTCCTCACAGATCCTAGCATACTTCAACCTCAACTATCTTTTATCCAACCAAATCCTACCTTTCACTATTCCTCACCCTCCATTCATGTCCCCTTAGCCCTGCTAACCCAACTCACATCCCACGATCTACCACTATAATCACTCTTCCCTTGTAAACATTCCTGATTCCCTGGCTCCACCCTAACTCCATCATACTTGCCTGGCTAAACCGCACTCCACTTAGTTCCGATTCTCCGCCTACTCCACGTCAGCACACGCAGCTGAACACGGGCGAGGCTAACCAGTTCACTCTACATTCATGATCACCAACCTCAAGTGCGCATTTCATGACACACGACAATCAACACATTTCTTTCGTCTGTTCGCTCTGACACTCTCCTGGATAACTATTTCATACCTTCCTTCTACTTAAACCATCATTATTTTTCCCTTGTTCCTAATCTTATTTGATGACCTTGTTTCCTATTTTACTAAGAAAACAGAAGCAAGCAGAAGAGAACTTCCATAAACTCCCACCATCACATCTACACAGCAACTGTGCCCATTTACTCTACCATCTGTTACTAACAAAGAACTGTCTGTACTCCTAGCTAGTGTTAACCCTCCAATTATAAATTATGTCCCGTCCTCTCTTGCTTACAGCAATTCTTTCACTCTCTTTCCTGCATCACCAATCTTCCTTATCTATTAGATTATATCCATCCATAAAAGAACGTAATTTCTCCATGCTTTAAAAAGAAGATAATCCTCCCCTCCACCCCCTGGGCAATCATACCATTTCTCGTCTCTTCACACCAAAACATACCTTGAAAGAGTTTATACTTGCTACTCCACTTCCACTCTTCCAATTCTCGCTGGACCTCACTCCAACAGGGCTTCTGAACTCCTATCACTGCACTGTTCTCATCAAGGTCACCAATAACCTCCACACTGCTGCATCCAATCACCAGTTCTCAGGTCCCATCTATTTGAGCTACCAGGGGTTCTGGCACAGTTGACTGCTTTCTGATTTGCACACCCCTTAATGACCTCCCATCTGGTATCCCTGTTTATGCTCCTGACCGCCTACTGCTGGCTCTCAACACAGTATCCAGAATGGGCCTATTAAAACCTGTTGCATCCTGTTCCTCTTTGACTTAAAGCCCTGTAAGCATTTCTCATCTCAGAATAAAACCCAACATTTCCCCCAAGAACCTATAAGATCTATATAACATGCATTCCTCCCACCTCTACCTCCCATCAGTCTGACTCACCTCATTGGTTACCAGTCTATTCTGTTCCTTCTTCCCCGCTGCTGCAACTACATATGATCCATTGTTCACATTCTATCCAACCACGGTGGTTTCCTTGCTGTCGTTTGAATGTTCCAGGTATATTCCCACATCAGGGCATCTGTACTTAGACTTTGCTCTTCCCCTAGATATTTTGAGTTGATTCACTTCGTTCAAGTCTTTCCTGCCACCCTATCTACAACTGCAAACTTTGATTGCCCCTACTTCTTAGCCACCTTCTCCTCTGCTTTATTTTTCCTTCAGCACCGTCTAACATGCTACCTATGTCACTCACGTATGTTGGCCAGTTCTGTCTCAGAAGGTAAAGTCCCTGGGGAAAGGGGGTTTGATCTGTTTTATTCACTGCTTTGTTCCCAGCATTTGGAACAACAGCTGGCACTTGGTAGCCAGGAGGTGCTCAATAAATATTTGTTGAATGAATAAATGAGTGAACCGTAAGATTTGTTTTATATGTTGAAAAATGAAATTAAAAAGCACCCAGTGTATAAATCAATCTGAAAGAGAGTTACACTCTTGGGAAATACATATGTTGAAGAAAAGCAAGAACAACAGTATGACCCTTGGACACATTCCCTTTAAATATTCATATCCAAGAGTATGTAACATTTGGTTTAACAACAGGTTTACATGACAAGCATAAACTATGGAGATTCTGGAAGGGTTTACCTCTAAGGGACTGCAGTGGTCAACGACAGGCTCTGCATTAGGAAGTAAAAAAGAACATTTTCTTTTCCCTCCAATCAAGACCATATTAATTCTCATACTGGAACAGATTCATGGTCTCTAATCCTGGGTTTGGTATTTTAAAACATTAATAGAACTAATTTTGTAGAATAGCAAAGCTGATATCAACATTAAAAGGCTCCAGAGCTATGATGATTTCCCCACTAAACCCTGGATTAGAGATGAATTCACCTAAATCTTTTTAAACCTGTTTTCGGTCGTTACAACTAATTACATTGGGGCAATTAACTTAACATTAAACATACTATGTGGTATAACTATACCACATGGTGTAAAAGAGATATATAAAAGAGAATTTACAATTTGGAAGGAGAGAGAAATAATGAATGTGTTAACACAATAAATATAATATATATAGCAATTTTAACGACTGATGAAGGAAAAGATCAAGGTACTTTGGGAAAATGATAAGGACATGGGTTCTGCAAATGTTGGAACTTTAGTTCTTACTGTGTGCCAGGCAATGTTTTGGGGGCAAGGGATACAACGGTGAACAAAACAAGCGAAATTCCAGCCTGTAGGAAGTGCACGGTTTAGTGTTTTGAATGAAATTATTACAATAAATACCACTGAAACAAGTGCAGGTGTGATTCCATGGCTTCCTAGTTACACACTCAGTTACAAGCGTAAGAACCTCCTAAGCAATCACCATGCTAGTTAGGGGTACTCAAAAGGAGCAATTCTTTGCCATTAAATTTCTGTTGGTTTTGTATTTAATGGAAAATATGGGAGTCAGATTTGAAAATTTTCTTTCAGTGAAAACATCTATATTTTGCTTACATTCTGTAAAGCAGGACTTAGGTCAGTAAGATTCTCATATTCCAACACCGGAAGTGACTCTCAAATCTTTTAGGCAGCAAGATAATCACATGTATTTTCTCACTAATGATAGCTTATTCTTAATTTATCAAAATCAGACAACTCACTTTCGCTTAAAGTATGATACCAAGATACACTCTGCTCCACATACTACCTTTTCAATAAAACGAGAATCCAGTCACTTGCTCTCCACATGCTTTGTAAAAGGTTTTACTACATCCAATTCAATGTCATAGCACAACCCATCAGGTAGGAGGAGTTCATGTATTTGCAAACCTGCGTTTCCACTGCCATTCATAGCTTCCTTGTCCTCATCTTCTTCCTCTTCAGGAAGAGAGCTGTCCATTCTCTCCATCTTGCTGACAGATGTAGTTCGTTTTCTTTGGGATTCTGTGTCAAAGTCATTATCGAAGAGGACCTGATCAACAGGATCTGGCTGAAAAGGGCTGGGTTCTGCTGGAGGCTTGGGAGTTCCATAGAAGTTTCCTGAAGTGAACAAAACAGCAGCTGAAAGTACTGATGCTGAGCTGAGAGCCAGAGCAATCTGACCCAGTACGTGTCTCTCTCCTAGTTCTTACGAAGACCTTTTTTTGGATCTACTATTGGCCAAATGAAAGCCAAAGCACCCCTTGGGAGAGTGGGGGAAAGACGTAGGGGAAAGAATTAATCTCACAAGTGCCCTTCACCATTCATTATGTAGCATTTTAACACTGTTTGTATTAAGGCCAGGAAGGTGAGGAAGTCTGTGTTATAAATGAGGTCAGACAATTAAGTTGGTGAACTCGTCCTAGAAAAAGTGTTACACACCTCACTGCTGAATATCACTACAGTCACCTTCAAAGTGCTCCCCCTGGCCATCTGGTGACCACAGTGATAGTCTGCAATGATGCATGTAGCACTTTTTCTAGGATGAGTCTGGAAACTTAATTGTCTGACCCTGGTTATATTATTTATACCTACAAGGCTTGCTTTACATGGGTTCTGAATTAGGGGCTAATTTGTGAATTGAAAGCACTGATGCTCTCATGTAAGAGTAAGTGCCATAAAAGGTGGGAGTAAAGGAGGATAAAGCTAACTCAAATAATTTTATTCTAATGTGCAAAATAGTGAACAATTTTGGTAAAATGAGGAAGCACACAGGCAAAGGTTAAGCTGAGAAATGTAGGATGTAAGGTAATTTTACAAAGTTTTTCTGAGCATTCCAATGATATCATTTTATCTGAAAATTCGTTGAATAGGGACGTTAGAAACATAATTCAGTATTGGTTTATTCTCAGGAAAGCAAAGAATCAGTAATGATTCTTTAATTTTCTCTTGAGAATTAGTAATTTTTACAGTAAAAATAAATGTTGCAGAATAGAATGAAACAACTGAGTCTCTTCCCCATTTGCCATGCAATTCCCAGGCAAGCTTCAGATACAGCGGGGAAGCCATCAATGGGTCTGGCTGCACTAATTGTGTGTGGCTTCTTCTAGTTTTGACCTTATATCAATCATTATGCTAATGTCAAAGAAAGAAAGGGCAGTTAGGTCAAATTTAGCAGGTTAAAGGAAATCACTGAAGATTCTGCATAGGAGAGGAACATCATGAGGGCTGCATTTGGGGACGACCAGCATGGGAGCCCCGGGCAGGGTGGACTGGACCAGGAAAGTGGGACAAATGAGACCAATTTGGGTACACTGGGTACACAGCCCACAGATAGGAGATGAAAACCAATTATTCTGTTTTTGTTATTTTTCCTCCAAAGTAATTCCAGTTGTCCAGGTTGTTTTCTGGGTGGTGGTGGTGGCAAGATTGAGGGACATACCATCATATGTCCCACTTTCTAACAGTGCTCCACTCTCTTCCAGGGCTTTGAACTGTTCAACAGAAATGAAGTTATAGTCCACTCCTGGTACCTCCCCTTCCCTGGGGGCCCTTGTAGTGCCTAAAGAAAAAGAAAAAAAGTACATTGTAAAGTGCTTTTAAACCTACAAAACACTCAGAGTAACAGAATATTCAGTCTATAGAGAACACATGGGTGACATAGAGTGTTGAACATATTGTACCTGTTAGAATGAGGATCAGGATATTTCAGGCAACTTAACATTATTAGGTGGAAATACTTTAATAAAATCTTCAGATAACCATGAAATTCAAAACTACAAAAACTCTAAAATAATTTTAGTGTCAAAGGAGGCTTAATTTCCCAGGACACAAAAGCTGATTCTTCCTAAACGTTAATTATCATTACCGTATATACTCGAGTATAAGCCGAGTTTTTTCCGGCACAAAATTTGTGCCGAGTTCAGGTTTTTGGGCACAAATTTTATGCCGAAAAAACTCGGCTTATACTCGAGTATATACGGTACTTAGTAGCAAGAAGGAGAGAAAAAACCCCACAATGTCAAACTTTCCCCCACCCCAACCTTAATAAGGCATAATTGACAAGTAAAAATTACTTATATCTGTAGTCTACACGATGTTTTGATGTACAGCGCATATGTATATATTGTGAAAGACATACTTCATTTTTAAGTGGTTACCCATTTTTTTTTTTCTTCTCTGGCATAAATGTAAACTAACATTCTACTTACTAGCATCATGAAAGACAAGAAAAAGTAGAGACACAATTTTTAAAAGTTCTTTTAATAAAGTTTATTTTAGGCTTGGTGCCTGTATCTCAGTGAGTAGGGTACAAGCCACACACACCAAAGTTTGCAGGTTTGAGCCCAGCTTGGGCCTGCTAAACAACAATGACAACTGCAACCAAAAAACAGCCAGGTGTTGTGGCAGGTACCTGTAGTCCCAGCTACTTGCGAGGCTGAGGCAAGAGAATCGCTCAAGCCCAAGAGTTGGAGGTTGCCGTGAGCTGTGACACCCAGGCACTCTACCCAGGGCCACATAATGAGACTCTGTCTCAAAAAAAGAAAAAAAAAAGTTTATTTTAAAAACTTGGACAAACACTGATTGTGAGGTTATTTTACACAAATGAGTAAAAGGCTTAAGATGAGTATTCGTGTATTCCTTTTTAGCTATTATCTTCAAATAGCTTCAATAGCTTTTTTTGAAGCTTAACTTCAAAAAAATTAACCAGCAAATAAATTGTTTTATAAAACTGACCATAGCAACAGATTACGACCTCTCTCTCTCTCTCTCTCTCTCTCTATATATATATATATATATATAAATATATATATATATATATATATATATATATATATATATATATATATATATATATTATTGTTTCAGGTTCATTGAGGGTACAAAGAATTAGGTTACAATGTTAGCATCTGTAGGTAAAGTCCCTCTTATAATTGTGTCCTGCCCCCAAGAGGTGTGCTTTACACAGTGAGCCCCTCATGCCCTCTTCCTCCCCTTGTACCCCATCCCCACCTTGAATTGATCTGAGTTTTTCTCTTATGTGGGTATGTATTAGATCATCTACTGGCTTTATATTAGAGTTGAGTAACTGGATTCTCACTTCACCATTCTTATGATGCTTTACTAAGAAGAATGTGTTCCACTTCCACCCAGGTTAATACAAAAGATACAAAGTCTCCATCTTTTCTAATGGCTGAATAGTATGCCATGGTATACATATACCACAACTTATTAATCCATTCCTGGGTTGGTGGGGATTTAGGTTGTTCCACATTTTGGTTATTATAAATTGAGCTGCGATAAACAGTCTAGTACAAATGTCCTTATGATAACAAGACTTTTTTTCTTCTGAGTAGATGCCTAGTAATGGGATTGATCAAATGGGAGGTCTAATTTGAATTCTTTGAGGATTCTCCATACTTCCTTCCAAGAAAGTTGTATTAGTTTGCAGTCTCACCAACAGTAAAAGTGTTTCCTTCTCTCCATGTCCACAATAGCATCTGCAGCTTTGAGACTTTGTAAGGTGAGTTATTCTCACTGCGGTTAGGTGATACGTCAGGGTGGTTTTGATTTGCATTTCTGACAATCAGGGACAACGAGGACTTTTTCAATTGTCTGTTAGCCATTCATCTGTCTTCATCAGGGAAGGTTCTGTTCATATCTCTTGCCCAGTGATAGATGGGATTGTCTCTTTTTTTGTTGATTAATTTGAGCTCTCTGTAGATTCTAGTTATCAACCCTTTGTCAGATTCATACCCTGCAAATATCTTTTCCCATTCTGAAGGTCGTCTTTTTGCTGTACTAGTTTGTGTCCTTAGCTGTACAGAAGCTTTTCAGCTTTTAAGTCTCATTTATCAATTTTTGTTGTTGTTGTGATGGCTGGTGAAGTCTTTGTCATAAAATCTTTTACCAGTCCAACATCATCGAGAGCTTTTTCCATACTTTCTTCTAAGATTTTTATCATTTCGTGTCTGAGATTTAAATCTTCTATCCATCTTGAGTCAATTTTTGTTAAGTGGTGAAATGTGTGGGTCCAGTTTTAGCCTTTTACATGTGGTTATTCAGTTCTCCAAGCACCTAAATTTCTATATATTAAGGAATTTATGCAAAAATAAAATCTATCTTTCAGCTCAAAATTTGGTTTATGTGAACATTGCTACATTTGCTTGAATTTTACTAAATAAGAATCAATCACTTTTATGAACTGATATTAGAAATGTCATTATGAATACTATAGATTCAAAAAGAGGTCCAGATGTTTCAGCTGGGAAGTCTGGGATTCAGCAGTGAGTCTCGGGCAAGGAGGTCTTCCCAGGCCCAGTCCTCCGGGTAGGTCCCCATTCAGTGCTGGCACTCCAAGTCAGAAACATGAGAGTCAGTCATCTGCAGGGGTTCCCTTTCCATCCAGTCACCAAACACACCTCCTACACATTTCCAGACACTTCTCATCCCCACGGTCATCTACTCCATTTCATTATCGATGACTTGAGTCGTTGGTTCCCCGGGTCAGCCCTTGCCTCTCCCCGCCACATCCTCTACCCCCACAATCCAATCTGCATCCAGTGACTTTTCTAAAGTGACAGTCTGAGCAAAAACCCCCCAACAAAAGCCATCAATGGATACCCATGATCCTTGCTATAATATCCAGACTCCATTACACCAAATTTTATAATGTCCTTTGCAATCTGGCACTTGGCGACCTTTCAGCTTCCTTGCCTTCTCCCCTTCACATTCTATGCTCTAGCCAGATACATTTTTTTTAATTCGTTTAATGCTCCTTTCATTCACTCACCTCCAAGGCTGTTCTTTTCTTAGAGGACTTCTTACTTGCTTTCTCATTCTTAACTCCGCTAACTCCTACTTAGCCTTCAGGAGAATATTCCCTGATTCTCATCTAGGGTACCCCAATACGCAGAAACCATGTCTGTTTGATTCAGAGTAATAGCCACAGGTCTTGGCACAGTGCAAGGATCACAGTAGGTACTCAATAATACACCGAGCTATCAAATAAAGCGAAAATTTAAACAAAGGCAATTAGCACAGTACCTGCCAACATGCTGTTGTTATTATTATAAGTTAAATTACTATAAAGTATGAATTAATTCATGGCCAACTCAATTGCTCCTACTGTTCAGTTGCATATTCTGTCATATTCATTACTTTGTGGAAGAAATCCACACAGATGATAATATATTAACAGTAATGGTCTGAGAAAATAATGATTAAGCCAATACTCTATGCAACAAAGATAATACTGAATTTCGCCCTCTTTTTACCCCAACTTTTTCTAAAAATGAGCATTTCTTTGTTTTATAGCAAAGAAGAAACAAAATCTAGAAAACTTAACTTCCTTTTTTTCTTAGCACAATATAATACACTTTTTCATTTTCAAGTTTTTGTGTTTTTCATATACAGGGTGGCCATTAAAGTTCACGTGCAATTTTGGCACAAGAACTTTATGGCCATCTGTATGTGTATTGACCACAACTACATTGTATGGAGCAGCTTTTAGCTCCATATTAAATAAAACCTAACAAGAGAAAGTAAATTCAATGACTAAAATTATACTTTATAATTATTTATAATGGGAAAACCATGGCTACAATATTATATATCTCCTCCCAATAAGAGGTGGGGCCTGTTGCCTCACCTCTTGAATCTGGACTAGATTTATGATTTGCTTTGATCGCTTTAATGTGGAGGATGTGATGAGGTATAAGTGTAGGGGTCTAGAACTTACATCTTCACCCTTTCACACTTTCAGAATGCTTGCTTCCCCAACCATGCAAGGAAGTCCAGGCTAGACCCCAGAGTGATGAGCAAGCTCCAGCCAACACATAGTACCAAGGCTCCGGACACATGAGTGAGACCTTCGCAGGCCCTTCAGGCCCAGTTGGGGCTGCCTAGGACAGTCACATGAGTGATCCTAGCTGAGCCCAGTCAACTCACAGAACCATGAGAAATAACACGAGGATTATTTTAAGCCACAAAGTTTTAGGGTGGTCTTTTATGCAGCAAATGTTAATTGAGATACTATGCAAACGAACTCCATAAAACATTATGACTATAAAAAACCCACTTTAAGAGAAAATTGTATCACAGATAACATTATGAAACAGCACTGACCCAAGGAGTGGAGAAACTGTTTTCATCTGAGATTGTTATTAATGGCACAGTTTGGAGGAAGCCCATAAGCTCTCTGGGCTTCATGCTCTTCCCACAGAGTGGTGTTGAGCAAGACGTCGCCCACGATACCTTCCGTTAGCAGACATGAATGTTATGTGCAATTCCAACTATATGTTTCAGGCTTTACAAAGTAGCTTTAATGTTAAATTCTTCTTTTGAAATATTATAAATTTGTACTTCCCTCTAAAACCATAAAACCCCATATACATAAATACATAAGTTATCTTCCTTCCCCTACCCTCTGTCTTCAGCATCCCTCAAAATGTATCTTTATATACATATACACACACATATCTTTTTTTTTTTTTTTTAACAGAGAAGAGACAAATAGCTTATTTGGTAACAATGAATAAAAAGGAATTCTTGATTTCCTCTTTTCTTTTGCAGAGGCTGAACTGTGATAGTCAAATAAATGACAACACAAGAATTCCCTTATAGACTTCCATCTTTTGCCATAATGCAAACAAGCTTGTGCACGTGACTTGCTATTACTGCTTTACTAGACAGAAGTGCCAACTGTTGTGCTTCCTGGTGGATCCATGGTTGCTGGACCCTCCTTCTTGTCTTAGACTTCATGGAAGGAAACAAAAGTACTTCCTTGAAGTTGCTGGAGTCTGTGAGAAACACGGTGGCAGCAGATGCCCAGGCCCCGACCAGCTGGGGAGGGCAGCCCATATTCGGGGAGTACACAGCGTGCATCTATGAACATGGCCTCATTGTCACCAGCAGCCTTCAAGAAGCTGCCGCAGCCGCACAGGATCATTCAGTTCACTGTAGCATTGCATATTTCTTTCCTCATGACAAGTAACTCAGAGCACTCAGTCAGCCCCTCTCAGAGCAGTGCCATTTAGCCAGAGGGCTCATTACCTGGTGATCACAGATGAACAAAGGACTGATGAAGTCACTTCCTGGAACTCCCCAACAAGCTTTTTAAGGAGCCTGGTTGTGGTGATGTCTCTTTAGCTCACTTCTTTTTCAGAAAGTGGTTTATCCTTGTGAAGTGCTGTGAAAGGAGCAAGTTGACTCAGAGTTCCCGCTGACCCCACTTTGCCCAGGATGTTTGGTGCAGGGACCTCCAAACAAAACTTACAGCAGCTTGCGTCACATGGCAGAACATTCTGGAACTAATGATTACTACCACATGTTGCTCAGGTTCGGTCCACTTTCACCTCTCCCCTGCACTGCTGCCATCTTCCAGAAGGGCCCGACCTAGAGTCCTCATATTTTCTTGCTGCTGTATATATTTTATGTAAAGCTTTCTACATCACCTATTACCACCCTATTCTTACTACAATTTTCCTTTTTATATAAAAATTCCTCTAAAGGAGATTGTTTACTCACAATTTCCATCTCCTCTTTGTCTCTAATGCCTATTCCCATCAGATCACTGCCTCAACCAATCACTGAGACAATCTGATCTTCAATAAGTCTCCACTTTGCTTAATTCAATGGTCAAATCTGAGCCTTCATATTACTTGACTTATGAACAACATTTGACGTAAGTGATCATTCCTCCCTTTTTGTTCTGAAATATACAGAAAAGTACACAAAATGTATTTATTTAAAGTTAAACAACTAATTATAACCACATCCATCCAGGTGAAGAAAAGGAACATTACTTGGACCTTAAAAGCCTCCTTGTGTGCCTCTGATAATAACCCCCGACCTACCTCATCCACAAAGGATCTTGGTATTTGTGATAATTTCCTTTCCTTGATGATTGTACCAACTAAGTAGCCCATTTCTAAGCAATGTAGCTTAATTGAGCCTGTTTTGTAACCCACATGAATAGAATCATACGATACCATCTTCCTGAGTCCACAGCAAAACTGTTATCAGGTTTTTAAAACTTTGGCCAATATGCTGCGTGTGTAAATTCACCTCACTAAGCATTCAGTGTGCTACTGTCTAATGAGATTAACATTATTTTTCAAATATTTACTGGCCATTTATTTAGTTTTCCTTTGCTTGTTCACAAAAAAACTACTACAATATATAAAAAACATTGTCTTTTTCTTTTTTCCTGATAATGTCTCACTCTGTCACCCTGGGTAGAGTGCGATGGTGTCACTGTAGCTCGCAGCAACATCAGACTCCTGGGCTCAAGAATCCTCCTGCGTCAGCCTCACAAGTCACTGGGGGGACTACATGTGCCCTCCACAATGCCTGGCTAGTTTTTCTATTTTCAGTAGAGATGGAGTCTCACTCTTGCTCAGGCTGGTCTCAAGCTATGGCAGTCCTTCCACCTCTGCCTCCCAGAGTGCTAGGATTACAGGTGTGAGCCACCACACCTTACCCCACATTGTCTTTAAAAAATGAAGAAGGGCTGGGCGAGGTGGCTTACGCATGTAATTCTAGCGCTCTGGGAGGCTAAGACAGATGGATCACCTGAGCTCAAGTTTGAGACCAGCCTGAGGAAGAGTGAGACCTTGTCTCTAAAAAAATAGCTGGGTGTTGTGACGGGCATCTGGGAGTTTGAGGTAAGAGAACTGCTTGAGCACAAGAGTTTGAGGTTGCTGTGAGCTATGATGCCATAGCACTCTACCAAGGGGGAGAGAGAAGAGGACAGTAGGAAGAAACGGGGTGTAAGGAAGGGTTCAGCCTGCTAAAAAATGAAGTTAGGGCAAATTGTGCAATACACAATTTTGAGACAGAATGCATGGCCAAATTGAGAAAGGACGTCAACTAAATGTGTATCATGCAATTACCATTCTCTTCCTCAGCTGCGACATTCACCTCTGTTTGCTTATTCTCTTCACTTGATGCTACTTGATGATACAAAACATTCGCATGCTGAGTAAAAAGGCATAAGAACCAGTATCACCTCTGTTAAATTAACACCCTTCTCCTATCTATTCACCAATCACATATGAACTTATCTCTCATCTGCACTGCAGAAATAAATGTACCAGGACAGACAGTATCTTTTCCCACTCTTATTTTTCACTTTTTTTTTCTTTTATAAAAAATGGTCCTTTCATGACAGAAGTTCTTAATTTTAATGAAGTCAAATTTGTCAATCCTTTCTCTTACTGCTAATGGTTTCTGTGTCTAGTTGAAGAAACACTTTCCCAAGGCCATGGAGATATTCTATGTTCTTTTTAAAAAACATTAAGCTTTGTCGTTCACAGCTAGGCCTCTGATATACTAAAATAGATTGGGGAAGGGGCGATGGGGAGTAGCAATCCAATCTTTTTATTCCAAATGACTTTTGAACATGATTTATTGAAAAATAATTTATTTCTCCCTCTGATCAGGCGCAGCATTTCTGTCAAAGAAACGTTTATCTAAGATTGAGTGTCTACTACTGGGCTTTCTATTACATGCCATTTATCTACTGACCAATCCTGTACTATTAACAGCATTATAATTATTCTATTGTCATGATAAATCTTGATACACAGTACAGAAGGTACACCCCATCTTATTTTTTCTATTCATGGCTTTTCCACAGAAATTCTAGAATCAGATAAATAGGCTGAAAAGCCTAAAATTTTTATGAAACCACATTGACTCTATTAATAAATTTGATAACTCTTATCTTAACCATACGGAGTCCTCAAATCATGGCCAAGAAATCACTACTAACATTTAGTTCTTCTTGAGTGCCACTTAATTTTATCCTATTGAGGTCTTATACTTATTCAGAGGTGAATTCATAGATATTTCAAGTATTTATATTCTACTATAATAGTGTCTTTTTGTAAACTTTCATTTTTCTAATTATTGATGGAATAAAAGATATAACTTAGATACAAGAGAATATACTAATTCTAATAATACAATTCTGTGAGTTGGGGGACTATGACCTCCTCACCTCCAAAGTTTAGTTGGGCCCCTTTGCAGTCCCCTCCCTGTGGCAGTTACTGACCCACAGTCACTATAGTTTTGCTTTTAATCCCATATCAGATGGAATCACACTAGTGATGTGATTCCACTAGTTGTCTGCATCTGGCTCCTTTAATTTAGCATGATGCTTTGAAATCCACTCATGTTATTCAATTTCTTTTTACATATACGGTCATGCTGTGAACAGAGATAATTTTAATTCTTCTTTTCTTTCTTTTTTTTTTTTTTTGAGACAGAGTCTCATTTTGTGGTCCTTGGTAGAGTGCTGTGGCATCATAGCTCACAGCAACCTCAAAATCTTGGGCCAAGCAATTCTCTTGCTTCAGCCTTCAGAGTAGCTGGGACTACTGGTGCCTGCCACATGCCCACCTATTTTTTGAGATGAGATCTCACTCTGGCTCAGGCTGGTCTCACCCACGTTGGCCTACCAGAGCTCTGGGATTACAGACATGAGCCACCGCTCCTGGCCTTAATTTTTCTTTTCTAAGTTAGATTACTTTTATTTCTTTTTCTTTTCTGATTACTCTGTCTAGAATTTCTGGTACTATCATGGATTATAAGGGCAAGAGTGGGCATCCTTGCCTTGTTACTGGATCTTAGAGAAAAAGCTTTCATTCAGTCTTTCCCTGTTGAACATAATGGTAGCTGTGGACTTTTCATATATAGCTTTTATGTTGAGGTAGTTTTCCTTTACCTCTACTTTGTTGATACATTTTTTTTTTTCCTTTTTTATCACGAAAGGGTACTGCATTTTATAAAATTCTTTTTCTGCACTGTTTGAGATGTTAATGTGGTATACTATATTGACTGATTTTTTGTTTTTCTTTGAGAAATAGTCTCACTCTGTTGACCACAGACTAGAGTGCTATAGCGTTAACTTAGTACACAGTAACCTCAATCTCCTGGGTTCAAGTGAGCCTCCTGCCGCAGCCTCCCAAGTAGCTGGGACTACAGGTGCCTGCCACAACACCCGGTTATTTTTTTCTATTTTTAGTAGAGACCCACTCTTGCTCTTGCTCAGGTTGGTCTCAAACTCCTGAGCTCAAACGCCGCCTACCTCAGCCTCTCAGAGTGCTAGAATTACAGGCATGAGCCACTGTGCCCAGCTTATTGACTAATTTTTGCATCTTAAACCATCCTTGCATTCTAGGCATAAATCTCACTTTAGTCATGATGTACGTTCCTTTTAATAAAATAGAATTAATTGCTAGTATTTATATTAAGATTTTTTAAATTAAAATTCATCAGGGATACTGGTCTATAGTTTCCTTTTCTTGTGTCTTTGGTATTGGTATCAGGGTGGTAAAACTGAATGAGTTTGGGCATATACCCTTCTCTTCTTCGGAAAAGTTTGAGAAGAACTGGTATTAAATATTTGGTAGAATCCCTCAATGAAACCACGGGGTCTTAGGCTTTTCTTTGTTGGGAGGTTTTTGGTTACTGCTTCCATCTCCCCACTAGTTACAGGTCGTTCACATTTTTTATTTCTTCATGATTGAGTCTTGGTCAGTTTATGGTTCTAGAAATTTATCTATTTCTTCTAGGTTATCTAATTTACATGTTAGCATATAATTGTTCCTATCAGTCTCTTATAATTCTTTTTATTTCTGTGACATCAGTTGTCTCCTCTTTCAATTCTAATTTTAGAAATTTAAGTCTTTTTTTCTTACTCTACTTTAGAGTTTATTAATTTTAATGATCTTTTCAAAGAAATAACTCCTAGTTATGCTGTTCTTTAAAAACTGTTTTTTTCATCTTTATTCCACGTATTTCTGTTCTAATCTATATTATTTCCTTCCTTCTGCTGACTTTTTATTTCATTTGTTCTTTTCTACTTCCTTAAAGTATAAGATTAGTTTGTTTAATTGGCATTTTTCTTCTTTTTTAATGTGTTTACTGCTATAAATTTCCCTCTTAGTAATGCTTTTACTGCATCCCATAAATTTTGGTAAGCTGTATTTTTATTTTTGTCTCCAGATATTTTCTAAATTCTCTTATAATTTCTCCATTGATCCACTGATATTTTTTAAGAGCACACTGTTTAATTTCTACATATTTATACATTTTCCCATTTCCCTTCTGCTGTTAATTTTAGTTTCATTCTGTTATGACCAGAAAAGATACTCTGTATAATTTAAATTTTAAATTTGTTAAGACTTGTATGTGGCCTCATGTGGTTTACCACGGAGAATGTTCCATGTGTGGCTGATGACAATGTATTTTCTGCTGTTACTGGGTAGAAAGTCACCTAGATGTCTATTAGGTCCATTTGGTCTAAGGTGTTGCTCAAGTCCTCTGTTTTCTCATTGATCTTTTGCTGGTTCTCTTCAATTTACTTCTATTGCTGAAAGGTACTCCATTGTATGGATATATCAAAATTTGATTATCTATTCATCAAGGAGGAACATTTGTTTTTCCTCCAAATTTGGGCTATTATAAATAAAGCTGCTATGAATTAACAAGTCCATGGATAGACATGTATTTAAATTTATGTGCAGTTAATATTAGGAATAAAATTACTGGGTCATATAGGAAGTACATGTTCAACTTTATAAGAAAATGTCATATTATTTTCTAGACTGGATGTACCACTTTGCATTCCTACTAGCAAGATGTGAGAGTTAGGGTTAATTTACATTAGTATTTCTATGTAGGAATTCCATTTTAAAGTTTCTCAGGAAATTTACTTTTTCTAAATCCCCAGAAAAATCAATTAGTACAGAAAATTAGAAAAAAGGTACTATAATTTTCCTGTGTGAATTCAAACAAATTTGACATAGAGACCATATTGGTTTAAAAGAAATCAACTAATATCAATTGAAAGAAAGAGCAATAAACATTAAAAAATATTATCAAATGTTAAGATTGATCACCTAAGTGTCCATCAATGGATAATGGGTAAAGATAATGTGGGATATATACACAATGGAATAACATTCAGACTTAAAAAAGAATGAAACCCCATCATTGTAATAGCAAGGATGGAACTAGAGAACATTATATTAAGGAAAATAAGCCAACTATGGAAAGACAACTCTCACATGTTCTCATTCTTATGTGGGTAGTAAATATTAAAATAATTGATCTTATGTAGACAGAGTAGAATGATAATTACCAGAGGCTGGAAAGGGTAGCAGGGAATGGGGAATAAAGTGGAGATGGTTAATGGGTACAAAAATATATTAAGAGTCAGATAATTAGGTAGAATTAACAATATCTGATAACATAACAAAGTGACTATAGTCAACCATAAGTTATAGTACAATTTAAAATAACTAAAAGAGGGACTGAAATGTTCCTAATACAGAGAAATGGTAAATGTTTGAGTTGATGAATACCCTAGTTACCCTGATTTTATTATGACACATTGTATGCCTGTATCAAAAGATCACATGTACCCTACAAATATATACAACTATTATGTACCTATAATAATTAAAAATAAAAATAATTTAAAAAGAGAAAAAAGTGTGAAGATTGATCAGACACAAAGACAAATAGGAGCTAAACAATGTGTACACACAGAGTGTGGAATGATGCACAAAGGAGACTCAGGGGTAGTGAGAGAGGGAGTGGTGGGTGGTGGGAAGGTGCTGGGTGGGTTCCATGTGTGTTGCTCCAGGGACGGATGCACTCACAGGTCTGACTTCAACACAAGCAATATATTATTGTAGCAAAACCCCACTTGCATCTCATGAATATAAACAGATATTTAAAAATTAAAAACAAAACAAAAAAAGCTTGCCATCTCCAGGAACCAGGACAGAAGTAGCAGTCACAATATCCCCAAGTCAGTCTTACCTGCAGCCGTTCCCGTACGTGTGTTCTCATGGTGCTACCTGCTTGTGGTAAGTTTTTCATACAAATACAATACTAATAAGATAATATGTGCATTATACTTTATATAAATCCTATGAGTGCTATCCAAGCAATAACAAGTTTGTAAGCTAAATAAGCCCTTAAATCAGCAGTTTGCACACGACTGTCATGCAGGCTGAAAGATCTGAATGTTAGGCTATTTAAATACTATCCTATAATATTCTCTGGCATTTTCCATTGAGTATTTGCACCAAGCTTCAGTGCTTTTGTAAATACTTTAACAAAAGGAATGCAAAGAGAAGAAGTGAATGCTGTCCTGGAACATTTCAACATGAAATCAGAAACTGATCTAAAAACCCCAAGTAAAAGAAACAGATTTGATGGCAAACCAAAATAAAATACATCATGGTGCCCAATTTGAAGATGCTTTTGGACACACTCCTCCCAATCTCATGAATATCACTGCAAAATTAAAATAATTTTGTCTATGTCTATAATATGTGACACTAAACAAAGATCAAGACCATTAGACAATGGGGTTGATGCCTTGTGCTTTATTATATATATCAATTTAGAATTGAAAAATTCAAATATGTGTGATTATCTTTCAAAGTTTGAAGTGATTTTTATCTGGCACTTATTTTGTGGTAATGGTTCCTTCTTTTAAAGAGTTTCTGCTATCATGTGTCAAACGGTCTATAAAACCAGTGTATGGTGCCCCATGATCGCATTAATGTACACAGCTATGATTTAATTAAAAAAAAAAAAAGTTTCTGTTATCAAATGTCTGTATCAGGTAGAGATCACTTAAAATGGCATTAAAATGTGGTATTAGTTCATAGCAATAATAAATCATCTGATTCTATTTCGCCATTTCTCTCCGTGAGCACCTGCCACGCTCAGAAGAATCCACCCACATTACAGTATCTGAGGCCGTCATTCCTGCCCTAAGAGTCAAGGGCAGCAGTTACTCAGGCTCTGATGAACAGGTTCGTGGGGCTCTGCTTCATAGTCAATCACAGGTGATGCTGCCATTAAACTATGCAAGACAAAAAGTAGTGATTTTTTTTTTAATGGCTGAGTAAAAACAAACACCACACGTACTCACTATTAAACTGTAACTAACTGATGAGCATGTAAGTGTACTGAGAAAAGTGGAAAGCAGCTGGCAGAGAGAGGGCAAGGAGCCGCCTAGCGGGCACCGTGGACACTGTCCGGGTGACGAGCGCACCACAACCAGGGCTCAAGCTTTACAAAAGGGATGCACGTGACCTACAGCTTTCCAGTCTCAGTAAATCCAGGTAGGCATTGGTACTTCATGGTAGAAGGAGAAATCTCTCTTTCAAACTCTCTGCTCACAATTTTCTTTCCCTTTTCAGTCTTTTTCTTCCCTGGGCTTCAGTTTCATCAGTTCATATTGCTGTGTGTTCAGGTTCACAGATCTTTTCTTCTGCAGTTTCTAATCTGCTGTGAAGCCCATCCAGTGAATTTTTTAAGTTACACTTAGTTCTTTCTTATCTGTTTCATTTTCTCTTCATTATGTTTATATTGTCCTTTAAATCTTGAAGATTATTTAATATAATTCTAAAATTCCTGGTGACTTTAAAATTACAGATGAAATGCCATTTTTATCTGTGTCATTTTTATTTCTTTTTTTTTTTTCATCAGCTAACTTCTCTTTGATTGTCACATTTTCGGGCTTTTTTTGCATGTCTAGTAATTTTTTTAGATGCTGGACATTGTGATATTATGTTATTCAATATCTTCATTTTATTGTTTTCCTTTAAAGAGTCTTCCTTTCTTTCTTTGCTACTACTCAAGTTCCATGTGTATCTGCCAATCCTCCTGGGGACTACTAGATTAAGCTTTGTTAAAGCAGCCTAGAGGAGTTTAATCTATGGCTATTTTAGCCCTACTAATAAGGCAAGACTCTTACGGGATTTCTCCACTGAGGCTGGTTAGAACTCAAACGTCTCCTGGGCCTGTGTAAACTCCCAGAGAGTGTTTTTTTTTTTTTGTTTGTTTGTTTGTTTCTCTTCTGAACCAGGTCTGGTTTGGTACCCATGCTGGAGTGCAGTGGTGCAATAATAACTCGCTGCAGCCTTAACTCCTGGGCTCAAGGGATGCTCCCACCTCAGCCTCCCAAGTAGCTAAGACTACAGCACACACATCAGGTCTGGCTAATTTCTCTCTCTCTTTTGGTAGAGATAAGATCTCGTTATGTTGCCCAAGCTGGTCTAAAACGCCTACCCTCAAGAGATCCTCCTGCCTCTAGCTCCCAAAATGCTGGGATTGGAGCAGTGTGAAGAAGAGGAGGCGAGAACGACCCCCGGACCGACCAAAGCTCGCGCGTCGCTGCATCCCTGCGTACAGCGCCTACGTCCCGCCGCCGTTGCCACCATGCCCAAGAGAAAGGCTGAAGGGGATGCTAAAGGAGATAAAGCGAAGGCAAAGGACGAACCACAGAGAAGATCCGCAAGGTTGTCTGCTAAACCTGCTCCTCCAAAGCCAGAGCCCAAGCCTAAAA
>CAUYPK010161750.1:0-10131 GCA_963574355.1 Loris lydekkerianus
AATCACTCACATTTTCATATGAAGAATAAATCACAACTATGGCCCAAGACGAAGGAGGGATGGGGGGGCTTCGGAGGGGTAGGGGGAGGTCAGATCGAGGGAGGGTGAATGGTGGGATCACACCTATGGTGCATAATGCAAGGGTACATGTCGGATCTATTAGTATAGAGTATAAATGCGTTACAATACTCTTACAATAATTAAGTAAATGAGATAAGGTATATATCAACCAGTGTGATGTAAGCGTTCCTAATTCTATATGAAATCAGCACATTGTAGCCCATAAATGCATTAATGTATACATGATCTATGTGTTTATGATTTAAAAAAAGTAAAAGTCCACTTTGGAAACTCTTCTGCTTAAAAATATTTAATTCCTTCTTAAGCACCAAACTCATTTATATCATCATGTCAAGGCACTAACATTTCATTCAGCACAACTGAATTAAAAGCTAGTTGTATAGGGTGGTGTAGCAGGCCCTATAGCCTATGGCTAGGAGGAGTGAGAGTTATAAGTAACACCTATATAGCTCAATAATGGAACACCTTGGAGAAAAGGGCATAGGGAGAGATTTGGCCCTCCTAACAAGCATGAGAGCTCGCGAGATGAGAGCATTAGTGAATTGGCAGTCTCTACACCTGTGGTGTTAAGAGTCATGAGATCAGCCCTATACTAGGCTGGAGGAGAAGGTGGTGGGGAGTATGCACATTCTATTACAGACCAGCTTACTCTGATTCTGTCTCCTCTCCTGCCTGCAGAACGCCAGCTTGGCATCTCTCTGCTGAATATTACTAAGATTTGCTAAAGACTGCTAAGACTTATTCTTCTAAGACTGCTTCACCCTCAAAGTCAGTCTCTCTCTCTCTCTCTCTCTCTCCTTTCTACTAAAGTAAATAGTCCTCAGGCACCTAAGAGCAATTGCTCCTGAGCAAGATAACAGCACAGCAGTCAGTGTTCGGAACATAGCTAGATAAGCCAAGGGCTGGGGACATGGTCAGTCCCAGCCCCAACCAGTAGCAATGAGAGTGTGGTACTTAAGAACATAAATTTCAAAGTAGTTCATTTCTGGGTTTAAATCTCATCTCTATTTACTGATGGAAGAAGTAATGGTGGGAAAATTGTTTCTTAGCCTCTTAAGTTTTTAATGAGGATTAAATCAGAGAATGTGTGTGTAATGGAATGACTATCTTGCTTACCCAGAACTCGTTCCACAGGACTACCATCTTTTTTTGGTAAATGACTTTTTTGCTGACTCATCCTTAAAATGATTGATTCTAATTGGTTCAAAGGTGAGCACCTGACAAGAGCTTAGCCAATTATTATCATCCCTTGGGATTTGGCGAGCAGCCTAGTTATCCTCTTGAAACAGCTAAATATTAAAAGTATCTAGCAACAAATTTATATTAATTTAGATAGAAGCAAAATTATTAAATGAATCCTAATGTTTCTGAATATAGGGCTGGTCCTTTGTTTCATGAAAGCAGTTTATTTTGATTATTATCTTTTCTTCGATCAGAAAACAGGACATTGGTTAGACTGAGTTTAGTGTTAAATACCTGCAAGTAAAGGAATAAGGGTTAGACAAAAATATTTGACACGTGTGCTCATCAAAGATGGCTTATCTCTCAGATTCCCAGTTAACAAGACGAGAATTGCCAAACCTTGCAAAGTCAAAGTTGCTGCAGCTAAGAAATCACAAAGGGATAGAGAACAAAAGACAGATCTGGGCAAAGGAACAGAGGCTGTCCCCTCCGGTGTGAGGAGCACAGCAAAACAAATGTTGCAGTACACAAATTATAGAACTAGGAATAAAAGTAGAGTGGCCACAACAGGCTTTAGTTTGAGAACAAATATAACATTGAGGTCCAAAAAGGCGACTATAATCTGACTTGAAGAAACTGTTAGGGTTTAGACAAGCGGAAAAAAAAAAAAAGGGTTAACAACAAGAGTAGCAGTCTGAATGCCAAGAAGAAGAGACCTCAGAAAGAAAATGGGTTTTTGTGATCTCAAGTAGTCTAGCCAAGTTATACATTCAGCTGACATAAAATACTAAAGATAAGGCTGAAGTTTAAGAGTCTTAGACGCAAACAGGAGCAACAGTCAGTCAAATGCTGGGAAAATGATTAGTCTTAGTTTTTGGACAAGTAAAGACTGAGTATGAAAACAAGTAAAGACTAAGTATGAAAACTTTCAAAACTAAGTCTGAAAAAGGCAGTAGGAGAAATAAAACACTGGCAGAGGGCACAAGGTGGTTCAGTTTGCAGATAAATGAAACAAATCCAGGATCAGTTATGGCCTATTTCAGCCTAGCAATGTCTCCAAGGGTTCTAGTAACTTGGGAATAACTGAATGTCCCCAAGGGGTCTATTTAAGCCTTGTAACTGGGGGTCACCAAAACAGAGAGAATCCTTTGCCAATTGACAAAAACCCTGAAGGCAGTGTGTGTCCTATTTCAGCCACCTAGTGTCTCCAAGAGTCCTATTTCCGTTATTTAACTTGGGGACACTGATACAGTATGGCTCTGGTGTCCCAGAGTCACCACAATAAGGGACTTCTATTTAGCACAAGAAAAGAATTTCAAAATAAACAGGGAAAATGACCTGCTTTACAAAGAATGGAAATAATTGCCCAAATAGCTAAAGCAAAAAGTGTTGATTGAAGGTATGAAATAATGATGTGCATTAATTTATGCATGTAAACCAAAATAGATCAGTGACTGACAGTCCAAACACAGAAGAGATCAAAGAGGAAAGGCAAAAGGAGCCAGTGACTCGTTAGACTCCTGCTTGGAGTGGGAATAAGTCCCCACCACCTCTCAAGGCCAGAGTCCCCCGGCATACATCAGCTACTTGAATCTACATGGTATGGAGATTAAACTCCTGACACCTTGTTACTGGGGGAACTGTAGTTATAAAGATGGACTGAATTATATCCTTTACTTCAGAAAGAAAGTTTCGAGAGTCAGAAAGAGATATAGAATTAAAGGGTCTGACAGTGTAGAAGATGGGGAAGCCAAAAAGAAACCAAACTAGACAAAGGGAGACTTACCCATCCTTCAGATTTTTAATTGTGCCATATGGTCTTAGTTTGGGGTTCAGGTAGGAGTCTCTCTTTGTCATCAGGAAGATGACATAGGAAAGTGACTCCCAATGCTGGGAAGCTCTTGAAGTCCAAGTTGGTGCTTGGTTTTGCACAAGAAAGAATTCAGTAGGGAGCTAATGGTATAAAGTGAAAACAAGATTTATTCAGAGTCTACTCCATAGACAGAGCAGAGGTTATTCATCCCTGCAGAAGATAACCAGCCCCAAGGTTCCTTTTGCCCCTCTGTTTAAGCCATGTCTCATTTATAGGCTGAACAAGGGAAGGAATATTCAGGTAACTTATCCTGCATCTCTACCTTGTTTAGATCAGCATAGTTTGAAACTTTGTTTTGAGGCTCTCTGATTCAGTTAAATAATGTTTGCCCAATTAAGCATTGCCCAAAGAAATGGCTAAAAAGCAATGTTCAAAGCAATACCTTCCAGAGCTGTTGGAAGACCATTCATTTCTCTATCACATAGGCTAGAAAACAGAAAACTAGTCTGCCTCACTGCCTCAAGAAGGAATAAAGCAGATATGCAGAGATAAAAATATAGAGTCCCAATAGGGTGGGATTCCAGCTGTCCCTAAGCATTAGCTAGAGTCCTATCCTTGCATTCTGAGAGTCTCCCCAATATTCTAGTAATAAATTACCCATTAATCTTAATTAATTCAAGCTGGTTTTCTGTTTCTTGTAACCAAGAATTATAATACTTATTAGGACATAATAAATAGAAGCTATTAGTTTTGAGTTACTCATTGGCTTTTCTTTTACAAATTTCTAGAAGAAAATGAAACATAAAAAGAATTAATAGGAATAGAGAGTTAGCTCTGTTTTCACCAGGAACAGTACACATAAAAAGGCAAAAGTCACCTCATTCCCATATACTATAATGTATTTGGCATGAAATAATTTAAGTACTTTACAACATGCATTAATATTTTGGTGCATTAAATAGATAGTATTAATGTGCATTAAGGACTGTATATCACTTCACTGGCATTCAACAGTGCCAGTTACACAGACTTCCTGTCCCTTTAACATGAAAAGTTCATTCCTATCTCAGAGCCTTTCAATTGTTTCTTCTTTTGGGCAAGGTCTTCTCTCTAGTCTTCATGTTACATGTTACATGTTCTGAACATTCAGCTTTAAATACAAACTTATGAAAAAACCACTTTTGTAATAGGAATTGCCAAACAGTCCTAAATTTATCAAAAAGAGCTAATAGTAATAAAATTCACTTGTATAATGCTTACCACATACTAATTACTGCTTCTACACACATGTCTCAATCTTCACATCAACTTCAAGTAGTATATACCATTATCATTCCTACATTATCTATGAGGAAATGAAAATACAGACAGGTTAAGCAGAATTTCCCTATTACCTATAGCTAGTAATCAGTGGACCTGAAATTTGAATTCAGGTAGTCTGTCCTCTTGGCCACCATTCTATGGTTCCTCTTGAAAGGAAAGATGGCAAAAACGCAACTACCAGCTGAGTGATATAAGGAAAGTTGATCACTATCTATTATGTTGAACTCTTCCTATCTAGGAAACTCAAATATTTTATATTGTCTTAATGATTATGAAACCCATCTCCATGAGTTTCTTTATAGAGTGGAGATAATCTGTAATACTTAGGAATGAAGGAGAATTTATTATAAGTTGTAATAAAAATGCATCAACTAAGAAAACATCCAAAAGGTACTAAGTGGGTGAAAACCTTTCATTCAAAGGCTTTCAATCATGTTTAAGTTTTTTCTTATATGACATCTTTGAAGATAATGTCAAAGGATCACTAAGTCTTCATTCTATATTGTTTCTCTCTGGTAACCTTATTACTGCTAAAACCATATTCTATAACTTATATGAAAAATATAGACTTCCATACTAAGATGTAAAATAGTGATTGTGGTACATTCATACTTTTCTACCATATCATTGAAATGCAACAACACTAAAAGAAGCTTCATGAGCCCTGGAAATAAGGAATATTGGTCCATAACAAAAAAGATACACTAACCAAGCATGGACATTTAGTGATTTCCACCACCATCCAGGGAGCAGACTCAACTCAGGTTTTGGAACTTTCTCTGGTCAAAATGAGGGAAGCCATGAATTAAATGCAGGCGCTGAGTTCTACAATAGCTGGGGCCCTTTCTCACCCATTTCTGCCAATTAAAATTACACCTTTCTTTTCTATACCCATCTGGATGCATAAGTTTTCAATAAAACTATCTGACTGATATAAGGGCCATGCTATGTCATCAATTCTGGGATGCAAAGACAGATTTATGGAGTTACATCCATTCTGGGACCCAAGATCTAGAATGAGAAGGAGAAGAAAGAGTTGTGAGAACCATCAGGGCTGGGAAGGTTACAGTTTTTCTTGTGCTATTTCTGGAAAGGGCTGATCTATAGGATATCTCAGAGAATCTAAAATACCTTTCTCTTCACATTGAGAGATGATGGGAGGGAAGATCATTC
The DNA here is from genome assembly GCA_963574355.1 of Loris lydekkerianus. Lineage (NCBI taxonomy): Eukaryota > Metazoa > Chordata > Mammalia > Primates > Lorisidae > Loris > Loris lydekkerianus. Next base: position 5,573 of record CAUYPK010161750.1, read on the forward strand.
CTCCATGTGGTACTGTCATGCTGTATATAAATGCCTGCCAGTCTCAGGAAAGAGAAAATGATCTATATAAAATAACTCAGGCAATTACATGAGAGAGAAATTCTAACAGTGACCAGGTGAATGGTGAGGGACACCAGCAAGCATTTGTGCACCCTGTATATTGGCAAGAACAGACCTGAAGAGTGACCTCCTTGTTAAAGATGAGAAAACAGAAAGAAAGAAAAAAAAAAAAAAAAAAAAACCCATAGAAAAATTCTTCCACCCAAAAGAAAAAGAAATGTCATTTCCAAGGTGAAGAACTATATATGTCAACAAAGGTCTACTACAAGATTCACAAGATTGTCAGCAATATCAGTTTTGAGTTCCCAAGATTTAAGAAGTCTACAAAGAAAGAAAGAAGATATTGAGCCATTAATAAGAAGCTGTGTGACACACAGGAAGAGAAGAAAAGGGAACTAGATAAAATGTAGTTAGTAGAAGAAAACTAGAAAGGTATTGGCAGAATTAAAAATCTGTAAGCATCTATCATTGGGCAAGACACGAACAGAATGTTTTCTGAGGAAGACAGACAAATGGCTAACAAACATGAAAAAATGCTCATTGTTCCTAATCATCAGAGAAAGGCAAATCAAAGCCACCCTGAGACATTACCTAACCCCAGTAAGAATGGCCCAAATCACAAATTCCCAAAGTTGCAGATGCTAGCATGGATGTGGAGAGAGGAGAACACTTCTATACCAGTGGTGGGACTGCAAACTAATACAGCTTCTTTGGAAAGAAGTATGAAGAATTCTTGAAGAACTCAAATTAGACCATCCATTAGATCCTGAAATCTCATTACTAGCCATCTACCCAGAAGAAAAAAAAAATCATTTTATGATAAATACATTTGCGCTAGATTGTTTATAGAAGTTCAATTTACGATTGCTAAGATGTAGAAACAACCTAAATGCCCATCAACCCAGGAATGAATTAACAAACTGTAGTATATGTATACCATGGAATACTATTCAGCCATAAAAAGATGGAGACTACATCTTTTGTATTAACCTGGATATTGTTCTTAGTAAAGTATCACAATAATGGAAAAGCAAATATCCAATGTACTCAATACTAATATGAAGTCAGTAGACTATTTAGTATATACCCATGTAAGGAAAAAACTCAATTCCATTCAAGTTATGGGAGGGGGGAAGAAGAAGAGGAAAGAAGAGAACCCAGGAGATTAGTGTACTCCCACTTAAAGGGCACAATGTCAGGGTATATGGGTACAGGACACAACAAGAGGGACTCTATCTAATAAATGCAAATATTGTAACCTAGTTGTTTATACCCTCATATTAACTTGAAATTAAAAAAAAAACTGTGAATAAAATTATCAAATAAACAGAATTGAAAATGCAGAAAAATCAACATTGTGTGAAGAAAGTTGAGACAATTTCCCAGAATACAGAGAAAAAGAATGGAGATAAACAGTGATAAAGAACACAACACATACGAAAGGAAAACTATTTCCTATGAATGTATAATTGGTGGCCCTGAAGATGCAAGAAGAGTAAATAACAGATTATTGAAAAAATACGAGGATAGAATATGTAGGAGTTTAAGAAAGTCCTAATTCTAAGAGGGACTTCACCTAACAAATGCAATCAGTGCAACCTAATTCTTTGTACTCTCAATGCATCCCAAATAATAATTAAAAAAAAAAGAAAGTCCTAATTCAACAAAATATTCAGTAATCACATAATAAGAGAAAAAAGATCTCTTACAAAATCAATGAAAAAAATCTAAAACCTAAAATAAAATGAAGCAAAAAAACCCCCAGGAAAACAAGCTGTCAATAGACATATAAATCTGTCATCTCCCTAGCCATGAAAGAAAATATCTTAAAAGGTGTCATTTTTAAATTTGTTACATTGATTTAAAATTTTTAGATTCATTTTTCTTAACTGTAGGTGGTTTGTAACAAAATGGGTAGTGTACTCTGCTATATCGATGGAAAATCCTTATAAACTTACCAAAAAGAAGCCTAATGTTTTTTCAACATCTTACACCTTTTAATCCTATAATTACACTTCTAGGAAAGCTAAAGGAAGCAAACAAACAAAGATACATGTACCATGAAATTCATCATGGCCTTATTCAATAGTAGAAAGAGAAACAATCTCCATATGCCCAACAATCATCAAACAAATTACAAAGATGCCCTGGATGCAGACATGGAGAAGATATCCATTTAGATTTATTCAAGTCTTGGGTTTGACAAGCAGATGCAGCAGAAAGACAGACAATAGAACAAGAGAGGTAGGGCTGCTAGTAGGGTTTGGTTGAAGGAATGGGTTATGAAGGCCAAGAAAGGTGAGGAGGAATGCATGAAAGGAGTTGCCTAATGCACAGGTAAACATTTGGAAGACAATAGCATATATGATGAAATAGTTGAACCCATATGCTAAAAATAATTGAATGGGATCCACAGAAGGTGACTGCATCATTTCAATGGTGAAATCCATTGGAACTGACCTTTTACTTCTAAGTGACAACCTGGAAACGGCCTTACAGTGTGCAGCTCAAGAATAGTGGGAAAGAACTTTGGAGATGATTAAATTACTAAGGTCATGCATGAACCATTTCTATGGACAGTGAAGTTATTCTGGAGGAAGGCAGAACTTTGGGTGGAAGCAAGTTCTGTGAACTAGGTGCCAAAATCTGTGAATGAAGGAGGGATAGTAGTTTCCTGGGACTTCCATAACAACACCCCACAGGCTGAGTAGTTTAAATAACAGAAATTCATTGTCTCACAGTTCTGGAGGGTGGAAGTCCAAGATCAAGTGTTGGATGGAATAGGTCTCTTCTGAGGCCTCTCTCCTCAGTCTGAAAGGCTGTCTTCTCCCTGTGTCCTCACACAGTCTTCCCTCTGTTGAGTGTGCGTCCATATCATCTTTAAAAATGCTTTCTCTAAATACTGTCACATTCAGAGGCACCAGGGGTTAGGACTTCAACATATGAATTTTGGTCCAGGGGACACAATTCAGCACATAACATGAGTGGACCAGGAGCTTAATAAGTGATGAAAACTAGGAGGGACAGAGGGAGCCACATCAAATGAGAAGAGCAAAAAAGAAGAAGAAATGACTTTCAGGGGAAGTATGATGTGAGGAGATTATCAATTCTACCTCCAACCTCGCTGGTATATAACGGTGAGCCAGGTGAAGCTAGAAGACAAAAGGAACATCTAGTAAAAATGTTAAAGGTATAGCAGAAAAAAATTTCCATCATAATGAAATGATATAGTAGATTCACACTCTTCCCTACCACCAATGCCCTCAACACATGGCAAAGTGAGAAAATAGAGAAAGAGCCAATAAAAATAACCTGGCCAGGCTTTTAAAGAAATAGTTCTCACCTTGTATCAGAAAAAAGACAGAAACGTCAATGCCTAAGGCCACAGCCCTGCTGGGTGCTAATGTAGAGTCTAGCAGGGGGTGGAGTGGCTATCTCCTGAGAATAAAAATGCCCCAAGGATTGGAGATGGTTCTCCTCTTCTCCTTAGAGAAATTAAGAAAAAATTACTCATTTTTTTTTTTTTTTTGGAAGTTTACTAGTGAGCTCCACTTTGCTGTTTCAACCTTCATATCTTTTTGCTATTATTAGCAGGTGGTCTGGTTTATTACTCTTGAAACTTTTCTCTTCCTAACTCTCCTTGTATTTCCTTAACTGTTTCTTCTCCATCTTTTTGGGGGTCCCCTTCATCTCCCCTACTTCTAAATACAGGTAGCCAGTCAGGTCTGTTTCTCCTCTCCTATTACATTCTCTTTCTCCTTGACTTTTATCCAATCTTACAGCCTAATTACCCCATGACTCAACTCCCAGCCTAGATGTCTCTCCCAAATGCCAGGCCATATATCCAACTTCCTACCTCCAAATATTTCCAAGATGTTAATTTGAATATGTAATCAAATTTACCTTATGCCTTTATTTGAATATATTTGACTACTGTGTTCTTACCCTCTGTCCCTACTTGCCACCCCTCTATGGCACAAATCTCCTCCTGCAGTTCCTATTTTCTTAGTAGATGGCAACCCAATCCTTTGGAAAACAGTGATCAGAGTTGTCCTTAATGTTTCTTTCTACCAAGTCTCTGATACAATCCACTTAGTTGTATCTTTAAACTATAGCTCATCACCTCCATTGCTTCCACCTGAGTGCTTTCTCCACTCCATCTACACTGCCCCCTTGCTTTTCCCTGGTCATTTTACTTATAATAATGCCTAGAATATACTGAGAGCTCAAATAAATATCACAAAATGAATAAATAAATCAAGTGGTGGGTTCTGTACCTTTCCTTGAAGTAGTTGGCTCATAGGAGGTAAGCATGCATGCACAGAGGGAGAGCCTTGTTTCTAAGAATAACCCAGTTATAACTTAAGAATATGGGGAAGGGAGAGAGGAAGGAGAGGGAGGGCAGGGAGAGGGAGGAGAGGAAGGGGGGGACGGAGGGAGGAGTGGGAGGGCAGGGAGGAGGGGGGAGAGGAAGGGGGCGAGCAGGGCGGAGAGGGAGG